>JAJJMB010010581.1:1753863-1886178 GCA_023531105.1 Papaver atlanticum
AAAAAAAAAAAAAAAAAAAAAAAAGACCAGACCAATTAGACCAATCGGAATAAATAACACTTGGATAGCAATATGTGTGTGTTCTCCTTGTCTCCGTCGCCTAAACAAGCGTGGAAAGCAGGATCCACGGGAATTACCATGTAATCTGCTGACAAGAAGCATGCGCTTGGATCCAATAGATATAATCATGTCGTTAAAAAAAAAAATAAAAAAAAAAATAAAGGTTTATTATAAATTCGACCACTGGTTCCCTTGTATATGCCAGCTGTGTTGATGTAGACTTAAGATTGTCGACCACTGGTTCCCTTGTATATGCCAGTTGTGTCGATATTAGTCCAGACAAGTATCTCAATCCACTAGGTCATAGGTTCATCTTGGCATTGAAGTCCATTCGCAACCATCTACTTCTATATCCATCTTCTTAATCTATTCATGTGATTTGTTTGATTCCGGATATTGATGTCCATAGTGCGACTATCTGAGTAGAGCTCTGTCACTTATATATGAATTTTAGTATACTTGAGTGCAAACTCATATACAGCAATTGGAATTTCGCATCAGGGTACTTCCTCCCATAATCAATAAGTATGCCAACCAAGGAAGTTCTTTAGTGCATTCCAAGGTTCTGCGTAGATAGCTAGGGTTTGGAGTAAATGTTTTGTGGGTACACCTCTGGTAAACCCTCCCGGGACTATAACTCGGCCACTAGGGCCACCTAGGGGTTTAAAGGCTTGTTGCACATGCTAAGTGCAATCGACGATGCCTGCGACAGTGAGTTAGGATTTTATTTTGTAGTTTTGATTTGCTCGGGACTAGCAAATAATAAGTTTGGGGGTATTTGATAGATGCATTTATGTGTCTATTTTCATCTCTTTTGTGTATACTGTTAGTACCCATTTCTGTACTAATTTTGGTATTTTATCCCTTTGTAAGTGTTTTTGGAGGAATAGGCTTTTGCGGCAAAATTGGCTCGAAAAGTTGTTAAAGGTACCTGGGAGGACATTTGCTATTCGGACTCTCATTTTGGATAAGGGGTAACCCATTTCCAAGCAACTGCTAAGCACAGACCGGGACTGGATAGGGGGAGGTCACATTTCTTCTCAAAATTTCAAAACAGAAAAAGGCGGGAAAATTTGTTTTCAAAGAACAGATTTTAGTGTTGGAATTGTGGACGACTTTTAAGGAGATTCAAGGGATGACTTTGGTTGGGTTAACCCTCTTAAGGATAGACAGGCTTGGTATGAGCTGTAGAATCGATAAAACAGGGATAAAGATCAAGTTTTTACGAAACAGAGAGTTGCATATATTCTCGGATATTTTGGTTGATAATTGGGAGTGACTGCATCCAAAACATGCAATTGACTAAAAAGAATTCTTGAATACCAAGTTCAGATCACAGAAAGTAGTTACTTAGAGTAGTCACAGAAAGTAATCATGCATCCAACCTGAAGATAAAAGATTATACTGATGAGCTTGCTGACCAAATATAGATTGGATCATTGGAAGCGTTTTCATTAATTCTCTCTTTACTTTAATTTTATATTTGCTACTCACGCATAGGACAAGTGCATAATTGCAAACCTTGGTAGAGATGTAAAAACCGGGGCACTCTTTTAAGTTCAACGTGCATATAAGTTTCTATTACTAGATAACAAAGAAAACCTCAAACTCACAGTAGTTACTTAGAGTAGTGGTCTGTCTAACTTTTTGGTCTTTTTGTACAATGCCTTTGATAGTTGACATTATAATTCGAAAATGAAGTTATACACCACGGAAGCTATACCTTAGGGTGATGATTTGACAATGCTGTTTAACAGCAGGGTTTATTAGTATTCACACTGATTCAAGGGATGGCTCTAAATTGATTTCAAGTTGCTACACTTCCCTCACTCCCTTCCATCATTACGTGGCATTGATCTTAGCTCTTGATCCCTTGGAATGGGATTAGCAGGGATTCTTTTGTGTAGCATCATACCACTATCTCCATGACACCTCATGGTGGAAATAGTTGGTGAACACGGGTGGGGGAGGACTAGCATTTTCGTTGATTTTATATTTGTGTTTCTTTGCTCTTCTTTTGAGCTTCAGATAACATGGCTGCTAATGGGGGTGCCAAATTATTCAGGAGGGTACCAAAACACATATATGACAAAAATAAAAATTTGTTGTCCTATATGTGTTTTGGTACACTCTGTTTCCGTAAAAGAAGATAAATAAAAAGAGAAAAGCAGGAGAATGGTGATATCGTCACTTCGATTGTACTAAATCTTTTACACAACATATGCCATGACTTTTAATATTTAACTCAAGAGGGAATTAGTTTTACATTTTAGACTATTATTTACTAAAAAAGTCACAAAGATTGCAAATGCTATTCTCTCCCACTCCTCTTCTCCTCCCCATTATCTTATGAAGAACAAATATGGTAAAATCAGAAAAAGCACATCTTTTGTTGGTTAATTGATGATTCAAAAAAACTAGAAATGGGTTATGTTCCCAGAGAATTAAAGTGCCCATAAGAAACGTTATGGGGGAATCTTATGGAGTGCAGGGAGTGGACTTCAATTTTTTATTTTACTTTCTTTTTGCAAGACAGCAGGGAGTCGACTCAGAACCTCAATTTAAGCATCATGGTATGGAAGGATATTTAAGACTTTCGTACCATGGTTCGTCTTTATCTTATGGGTCCCGTTAATATCATTACGTACCCGTATCACGCACTGAAGTCATATGCACTTATGCAGTTTCACGAGAAAACTTATTACGAATACATGATTTGTTAACCTGGCGTCATTAGGGGCGATTCTAAAAAAATTATGAGCGATTTTTTTATTCCTAACCCATAGACAAGGTTAAGGGATGTCCAAATTTGCGGAGATTACAAAAGTACCCTTACATAATCGGTAGTTAGGAAAGTGGTATTATCTACCGATTACTTGTATTATCAGTCTTGTGACCGTTAGCAATCGGTAGATAGGTGAAGTTCATAAATAAGTTTATAAACTACCGATTATTCTAGTTCCCAAATTCGAAAAAATTGAGATTTTGGCAAAAACAAAATTTGGGGCAGCTTAAAAATCGGAGGTTAAGTTACATTATTTAACTACCGATTATAGTAGTTTCCAAATTCGAAAAATTGGTGATTTCGGCCAAAAAAAATTTTGGGGCAACTTTATAATCGGACGTAAGGTTAACTTATTAGCCTACCGATTATGCTAGTTCCCAAATTCGAAAAAATTGAGATTTCGGCAAAAACAAAATTCGGGGCAACTTTATAATCGGGAGTTAGGTTAACTTATTAACCTACTGATTATGTAGTCGGTCATCTACAAAATAGAGCCGTTGGTACTCTAAACTCTATATAAGGATGGTATCCTTTTACCCTCTATGGAACACAAATACGTTTAAACTCTATCCAACATCATCTTCAACATAATGGCCCAACCATTCATTAATCCTACGGAGTTCACGATAGAAGAAGATTTATCTTTATGTAGGCGCTATGTTCAATTCTATCCGAGACGAGGAGAAGAACGTAGGCAAGGAGGCGTAATGAGTATGAGTTATTTGGGGAGAATTCACGAAAAATTCTGCGCCGACACCAGTAACCCAAATAACCGTCACTCCGCTGATCTTTTCTGCCGAATTTTTTCAATAAACGGACACGTCGAAGAATTCGTCCATTTAACTTATCTTGTGAATCAATATCGATTGAGGGGTGAAACCAATGATGAGGTTATAGAACAATCTCTCGGGGAATGACGGAGATGGAAAAGATCAAGGTTCCGTTATGAAGCTCATTTCAGAATCCTTAGGGCGTTGGAAAGATTTAATCCATTTAGGACTCGTCCAACACGTCCACGGCGCTAATCACAATACCTTGTAATAGAATTATGGAAGTTCAATGAATAGTTATGATTATGAAATATTATGATTTGTAGGTGATATCGTTAAGAATTTCAAATTATTTATGACAATCGGAGGTTTGAATTCTTTACCTAACTACCGATTATACTCCAACGGTTAATTTTTTGAAAATAAACTAGCCGTGCTTCGAAAAACACACACAATCGGTTAATAATACATATTGATAATCCTCCGATTATAGTACTCTAATGAAACTGAGAAATCTGTTGATAAAACAACATATAATCGGTAATACAAAACGATTCATAGCTTCCGATTATGAATAATCGGGAGTAAGTGTTCAATACTTGGCTACCGATTCTATGTAATCATTGTACGTAATTTCAGAACAGTCTTGTAAAAGTACGCATCAACGTCCATATTTTCAACAACAAAAAAAGACGTTGGGACTCTCATCTATATAAGGAGGGTAAACTCTTCTTATTTATGCACCAAACAACACATATATAGCATCGTGTATTCTACAAATAGATTTTCCATCGTCTAGTCTTGTGAATTCATTCTATATCTTAACTTACAAGCATGGCAACGTTTGACGCAGCTTAAGATTTGGTGATTGTGAAAACATGGCATCACGAAACAAGAAGTGAAGATGTCATAGCCGGAAGGTTAACACCCGAAATCTTTTGGGGGAGGGTATATAGCTAATTTGTGCGAGAGTATGGAAATCCAAAGAAAAGATCAGTCCAACAAGTTCATGATCGTTTTCGACTTGTCCAAAAAGGGGTAAATGATTACATAACGATACAAAATGGGATCTTTAACACTAGCCATTTAAGCTTGTCGATCCAACAATTTGTAAGTATTTGCATACTTCTTTTACATAACACCGGGTGGCTAATCTTTCTTACTAAAATGAACTTGGCATTCTTTTGTATTTGTTTATGTAGGAGACACTCGCAAAAAGACACTACTTAGTGGAAAAGAGTGAAGAATTCACTTATGATGGAAGTTATGAATTCCTGAATTCCGTGGCAACAGTATAAAGATTGACTAATTGTTGCAATCGGAAGTTTAAGTTTTAACATGTCTACCGATTCTGGGAAAAATTTCAGTTTTTTTGTCAGAGATTGGTAACATTCGGAAGTTTATGTAATATTATGTTTACCGATTCTGGGAAATATTTCAACTTTTTTGTCAGAGTTTGGTGATAATCGGAAGTTTATGTATTATCTTGTCTACCGATTCTGGGAAAAAAATTCAGTTTTTTTGTCAGAGTTTGGTACCAATCGGAAGTTAATTTAGAAAATTTAATAACCGAATATAAGATTGATTGAGTCTGTTTACAAAAGCTTGTATAATCGTTTGATATATTAATAATATAACTACCGATTATATCATTCTACTTCACAGTATTTTCCAAAAAACATGTACAAAAAAGGGGGTTCCAATTACATCTTCCAAACAAAACTATCAAACATCGTCATCATCCGAGGGGATCAATTCGAGTTACCCATTGGGAAAGTTGTTGTCCATGACGCGATCCCAATCAACCATGTTGGACTCATATTGTTTCACCAAATCCTTGCAATGGTTCATTGGGAAGTAGTCGTGCCACTTACTCAACGGCGGTAACGGGCAATCTTTCTTTACCCTTAAACCGATAAAATGCATTTCATTCAAAAATGCCATAACGATTCTTCTATCTGTAACCGACTCATCGCAAACCGTTCTTGTTGGTGTAAACGTCATGCTATGTCCATACATAGGAGGAACAAAGAAATGTACCACGCAATTCAAAGTGTCCGCTAAGAGATATCCAAATTTAGGCATTGTCATCCAATACTTGAATATGATTGTCTTCAATCCTTTTCGGCACTCTACACACGCAACTAATTATTTAAATTCTTTTTCTTTGTCGTGTATATCTCCTCGCCTCATCATCTCCATATAGAAATCCTTATCCTTTATTAGTTGTACCGCCATCTTATTTCTTAAATACTGACATTGGGTTACATCTTGGATAACCGCCTCATAAAAGTGACCCATATGTTCCATAGCGACGTGAAACCCACAATTGCCATCCCCATCAACCTCGTCGGTGGACAAAACAAATGGAGCAATGAGTGGAGGGAGTTGTTTCAATTACTCTTCGATAATTGTATACATGGTTCGATTTGGTCTTCCATGAAGATCCCTAGGACAATGAAGAGTACCATACTTCTCTTTGATAGTCACCATTTCCGTTGGTTATGTTTGTTGCGAGGTTCTCATTTGCTCAACAACTATGGAGCTAGTTTGGGTCTCCACTAACACAACTTGTTCCACCACCTCTGACTGACTTACTTGAGAAGGCTCCGTAGAGACCTTTGGTTTCACTTTTCGTGCGGTTGGTCCACTTTGATCCTTTCTTGGACGACCTCTTTTCTTAGGTTTCGGCTCATCTTTAAATTCGGCTTCCGTATACATGTGCCTACTGGGGTCACTTTTTTTAGACAACTGCTCCTTCAACTCTTTTCTTTCGATGGTCCTAGACACTTCGGTGCTCGGCCTACCCGTACCCTTTTGCTTAATAGGTTCATCAACCTCTCTTAAACAAGGGTGAAGGGCTTCCTCCAATTGGTGCATCAATATTTGCTTCTTGGCGCCATTTGTTGTAGCGTAACGCTCGGCTAATCGTGCACACAATTCCGACTTCAAGAACGACAGACCATCAACTACCGGGGTGCTTGGAGTGAAATTTAATTGCTTCCAAAATGGATGAATATCATTGATGTCAATCACTTCGACATACCTACCCATTTTATGACGACAGGGGAGTCCAATACCTATCATATCCTTGCAAACACAAACCGTATTCTCGTTATAGTAAGCTCTATATAACTTCAATTGTTTCATCATGTGCATTATTGCCCATCTTGAAACTTTATGAACAATGCCCCTTAGAAGCAATCTTTCATTTTCATGTTCCGTAGGGAATCTATGTGCACTAAATTGCATACAACCCCTAATCTTTACGAGATCGCGATTGGTGTATTCATGGATTGCTTCTTGGATCGACACAACTCCATTTTGACTACCAATTAGTATTTTCTTTAATCGGCCATGAGACCCCTCCGCAATGCTTGTCGCCTCGTTCTTGAAGTTACAATATTCATATGTCCATGCAAACACAAACCTCTCCTTAAGCGTTAACCATTGTTTTTTACAATACTCAACGGGTTTTGGGTAGTTCGTGCCATATTCATCCTCAAATTTCTTCAAGTTATTGCAAGTTTCGTTCTTTCGGAAACACTACCGCTATTGCATGCATTAAGGCTTGATCGTTATCCGTTACAATAACCCTTGGAAAATTATCACCGTTATAAATGGACCTCAATGTCTCCAACATCCAAATGAAACTCACATTGTTCTCATGATCCATTAAACCCCATGCAATCGTAAACGTGTTTTTGTCCGAAGTGTGACAAGCAATGTTCAACAACGGCATGTTATATTTGTTTGTCTTATAAGTTGCATCTATCAACAAAATTTGATGAAAGCATTGTGCCAATTGGATCATTAAAGGGTGTGCCAATAAAATACTTACCACTTTACCATCCTTTTCTTCCTTTCGCAACGTGTAGTCATGTAACTCCACTAACCACTCCGATTGTTACATAACCTTTCTACCATCCCATTCCGTCTTTTTGATCGTAGCTAGGGCCTCCTTGATCGTAGAAAAAGATGAAAGGTTGTCGGGGTCATCCGCCTTAATCTTACTTAAGATCGCACTCGCTTTACAAATCCTCATAGACCTCACAGTATCCATTTCATGTGGTTTTAACTTCGCAACCATTACATGTCCAATAAGAGTATCCGGATCATCGTGGTTGTGACAACCATTAGCAACTTTAGACATTTTCCACTCTTTACCTTCCCTACCATCGGGCTTATAAAAGACAATCTTAAATGGGCATCCAATATTCTTTTTATGAATTCGGTATTTCTTCCTCTCCGTCTTCCTTACATACTTATGATTCTTTCCCTTGTGACTCTTTTTCACCCCACCTCGCTCATATATCATTTCAAACTGAATATTCTTCACGCAAGGGTTCTGATCTACCACGCGCATATTGTCTTTTGCCTTGTTTACAAGCCATTCCTTTACCTCCTCCTTACTTCCGAATGACTAAATGCGCATATAACAAAACAAACCTCATAAGCATAAGCATTTAACATATATTATTTGAAGATAAGAAAAGAGTAGTCATGAGTATACCAAATCGTTTGCATAGTGGTGAGAAGTATCAGGCCTCAAATAAAATTCATCATCCACCGCTACAATAACCTACAAACAATAACAACAAGTTAGGCCACTATAATCGGAAGCACGAGATAGCACATATCTACCGATTAATGCACAATCGGTGGATAAATATATAATATAAACTCCCGATTATTACTGAATCGGTAGAAGAAAAAAAATCATCTACCGATTATGAGATCTGAAGAATTAAAAAAAAATCAGTTTTGGAGGAGTTTGATTTTGGGGCGACACAATAATCGGAGGTTTAAATTTTTTAATAATCAACCGATTTTGGATTATGAAACAAACCAATAATTGAAGTTTTGAAAAATCTGTATTTGGGGCGGCTTTGACAATCGGCAATTATGTAAATTTACCAAACTACCGATTATACCAAATTGAAATTTTCAATTTGGGGGTTTTTCAAAATCGATAGCATTATAAGCTCCATATTCTACCGATTAATGATATTTATTACACAGTTGTTGAAAATCTGTAGATATATAACCACAATATCTACCGATTCTGGGTAGTTCATGGCATTCAATGCATGCAAAAATCGAATTTTATCATTTCTTAACACATACAAACGCATACAAAGTGGGTTACGAGTTTATTAACACAATACCTGTGTGTTAGATGCATCGTTAGCCTCGATCTCGGTTGATTCCCCGGTTTCCTCCATGAAAGCGTCGTCTAGGGTTTCCTCTCCACAATTTTTTTTGGATCATTCAATATATACCCCAAATCGTCTTCTCTATACTGTAGTGAAGCTTGAACATTATGTGCTTCACCTTCTTCTTCATACCCATCCATGTTTCTTGTTGATTTAATAAAAACGGTAAACTCCCACTTCCTCTTATTTCTCTTCTTCTTATCTCTCTTCAACCAAAAACTAAAACCAAACAATAGGAAAAAAGTTGCCTAAAACCAACTATATACGACTAAACGTCCGATTATAACGTTAACTACCGATTATATACACCTACACTACCGATTATAAGAATATCTACAGATTGAATACACAAATACATCCGATTAGGGAATTAACTTCCGATTATGGGCTACGTAGAAATAAAATGAAGCAGACCACATTAGACTACCGATTGTAGTGTTATCTACCGATTATGGAGGGTAAAATTGCCATTTCGAAAAATCCCCGATAAGGGATGGCTTCATTTTAGGTTTGGGTGACCCTATTTTGTCTTATTAGTCGCCCCTAATGACGCCAGGTTTGTAACCCTAAATTTTAGTTATTTATCACTTCCATTTCTAAAACAGAGGTACTATCACTTTTCTATTTTAGCTTAAAGATAGGCCAAAATGAAAAACTAATAATATTTTAATTTATTTTTTTGGAATGGTGGGAGTAGTTAGTTTGTCAATCAAGAGAAATCTTTACGGTAGGTAAAATAAAATTCCAACGAGAAGGTGAATTTTTAAAATTATACTTTTCTTAAATTTAGACTAAAATAAGATAAGGGTAAAATTGAAGGTGAAAGTTTCTAGATATGATTCTAAATTTTTTGACAAAACCAAGACCAAGTTAAGAAGCTTGGCTAGTTAGGAGCCTATCACTAAAAGACAAAAAAAGCTTGGATAGTTCGGAGCCTATCACTAGATGACGAAATATGATCATTTTAAAGTAAATTCAAAAACATCTTAACTAACTATTTTCATTAATTCTTAATTTAATCTCGAATAATTAATGTTAATCTTGCCGATTAATTGATATTAAATCTTGTGAACCTAGAAATTAACTAATGTTAATTGATCACTATACTTTTTTTTTTTTTTAAGAACATCAGCGAAGAATTGGTGGATGTCCATTCCCATGTAAATCGATTTTGGGTCGATGGTCTTTACTCAAGTAGAACACGAGGAATCGGTGTGTATATCAACCGATTTTAAGAAATCACACTCTAGAATCGGTCGATATTGACATCCGTATCGTCCTATTGCCGCTTAAAAAGAAAATAGAAAAATATAAATAAATTTGTTTTTACTCGGAATTGATCGATATAACCTTCACGTCGGCTCATTATCTGTTGTTGTTGAAAAACATCAAACACAATTAAATTCATAGTCTGAGTTAAATGTGAGTACGATTAATGAGTATAAAATCATACTCTATGTATCAAATTATACTCATTTTCGGTTCGAGTAAAAAATTCGAGTATAATATCATAGTCATACTCATTTTCATTCAGGTACAAAATTGTTTTCAGTTCGAGTATAAAATTTATTCTCATCTTCAGTTCAAAGTATAAAATTTATTCTCATTTTTAGTGTTAATTTCTATGATCTAGTAGTAGTCAACAACCAGCGGATGTTTGTAATCATATCCATCGATCGTAGTTTAAGAAATTAACACAAAAAATGGGTATTTCCTTTTAAATAGAATTGATATATATGAATGCCCAACATTGCCCGATTATGGGTTGATGTCTTCAACCAACAAAGAACATCAAGAACAATCGGCCGACTTCAAACTCTGGATAAATCTAAAAAAATAAAACTCCTAAAAAGTTTCATTTCTACGAAACAATCAGAAACCTAATTAAGAGAAACTGGTTGATAGAAAAAATACCGAGAAGGCAGATTTCCATAGATTTGATTAAAATTTTTAAGTTTTAAAAGAGAGATATTTTGGTACTTTTGTCCACCCTTTACTCCTCTCATTTAGGTGGGTGAAGAAGACGATAGGCTCCAAGTTAGGATTAGTCCCAAACTATACCGGTTACGAAGACCCACGAAGTCCTCGTAGTTACGGAGGACTGACGTAAAAAAATAACTTTAGCTTTGATTGGCTGCGTCAACCTATCCTTCGCTTATTTACCATCTTTGCCACCCAGTGTTAATACTACTTAGTTTCGTTCTTCCTCCTTAGAATTCTCCATCTCTCTCTATAGTTATAGAATTCATATTGTGTTTCTCATTTAATAACTCCATAAGAAGAACTCCATGGACACAAAACTTATTTCTTCAGGAGTCCAATATTCAAGTTTACCTGAAAGTTATATTAGACCTGAATCTGAGAGACCCAACCTCTCAAAAGTGATTACTTGCAAGGACATACCCATCATCGACTTATGTTGCACTAACCGCGCCCAACTTATTCACCGTATTGGCGAAGCCTGCCGAGTTTTTGGGTTCTTTCAGGTATCATCTCAACTAGTATTTCCTTCTGTATCAGCAAGTGTTTTTCTCTAGAAAATTCATTTCAAATTCTTAAGAACATGTATGTTGTCCTTTAATCATGGCCAGTAATAAACACTGATCAAGTCTCTGATATGAGTGCACTTGTGCATAATCGTGATTACTGTCACCGAAGAAGCCAGCCAGCCCACCAATGTATGGTTTTGTGCATGTTTTGTATTTGATGGGATAAATAATGCATGCCTCGATATTTCGTCGATAGTGAAGCACGAATACATGATATACATAAACTGTCTTACTAGAACATAATGTGTGTGTGTGTTTTTATAAGGTAATAAATCATGGGATATCAGGAGAATCAACAAAGAACATGATAAAGGTTGCACGGGAGTTCTTCAAACTACCTATGGATGAAAAGTTGAAATATTATTCAGATGATCCAACAAAAACAATGAGATTATCGACTAGTTTTAACGTGAAGAAAGAAACAGTTCATAATTGGAGAGATTATCTTAGACTTCATTGTCACCCCCTTGATAAATTTGTCCAGGATTGGCCTTCACCCCCTCCACAATTCAAGTAAGTACAACGAACCTGTATTCTCTCCTCTTTAATTAATCAAGTCTTTTGATATATGTGTGGACACATGGTAGACACGTCCACAGGGTAATGGTAATGGAGATTGTGTTGACTTGCCTGGTGCGACTCTGGTATGCATCAAGTACAACTTTTCATATGTAATAATGGCCACCGTTAGTAGATTCTCTAGAAGATTTTATTGTCGTGTGGAATCTGACTAAGGAATAAGTCAGTGATAAGGATAACATATGTCATTTTCTTGCTTTATTTCACGTTATTTCTAGAAGGTACGCAATACCAGCTGAGGAGTATGACTTGAGTTGAGTGGATTATGGGTTCCATTGTATGGTACAATGGTAAAACCCATTGCCCTTTTCGTCCAAGCTTATTTCTTTTAACCAAATTTTATAGTAGAAAATTGAAGGGCCATTTTTGTAACCTTACAAAGTAACGAGGGTATAATAATATAGAGAAACTTGGAGATATGTCCCAGAATTCCAGTTTTCGGGAATATGCCCCAGCCGTCCAAAATTCCATCCAAAACCGTTAAGTAGTCAATTTTCGCACACACTTAGGATTACATATGCGAATTAAAAAACAAATATACTATACACTAACACCTTTACAAGGTTCAGTAACATGTTCAGACAGAAAAAACCTCGACGAAATTTGAGAGAAAGTTCAGACACATTTACGATAAATTGACTATTTAACGGTTCCTTGACAGAAACCGTTACTTTGGGGCATATTTCCAGAAACTGGAATCCTGGGGCATATCCCCAAAATGACAGTTGATTTTGGGGCATGTCCCCAAGTTTCCCAATAATGTATTTACTTATTAATTGAAGTTTTTTGAGGGCTAATATGAATCTAATTTATAAGTATTTTGATCTTGTTAATTATATAGGGATGTTGTGAGTTCATACTGCAAAGATGTTAGAGCACTTGGTTTTAGACTACTGGAAGCAATATCAGAAAGCTTAGAGTTACAAGGAGATTACATAGAGAAGATGCTGGGAGATCAAGAGCAACATATGGCCATAAACTACTATCCACCTTGTCCTCAACCTGACCTTACTTATGGTCTTCCAGCTCATACCGACCCAAATGCGCTCACCATCCTTCTTCAAGATGGAGAAGTCTCAGGCTTACAAGTCTTCAAAGATGATAAGTGGATGGCAGTAAATCCGCACCCTGGCGCTTTCGTTATCAATATTGGTGACCAACTACAGGTAAACAATGAATGCTATCCTTAAAGATAAAAAAGACGAACCAACTGCATGGTTTCTCTAACAAATAAGAAAATGATGGATAACTGCAGGCACTTAGCAATGGAAGATATAAAAGCGTTTGGCATCGGGCTGTTGTGAATTCTGGCAAAGAGCGAATATCAGTGGCATCATTTTTATGTCCAGCTAATTGTGCAACAATTATTCCTGCAACCCAAAGGGGATCCTCCGCCATATACAGGAATTTCACTTATCAAGAATACTACAAAAAGTTTTGGAGCAGGAATCTTGATCAAGAACATTGTTTAGAACTCTTTAAAATTTGAATTATTATGGAAAAATAATAAGATGACTTTTCTATGAAACATGTTTGATACAGACACATTTGTGTGATATTATCCGAAAAGTCATCTTCTTAGTTTCCATAATAATGACTCCTGCTTCAAAGCTTTTTGTAATCTTATCTTACAATAATAAAGAAAAGAGGGACTTTTCGTCCGACCCAAATTTTGGTGAAGCCACCTCGGATTTACGACACTACCCTTACCTTAACACCACGCTCATGCCTTTTACTCCAGTTAATTCCAAGAAAATAAAGGGCAAGGAACAAATTCTCTTCTCTTACTCGCTGTTCTCTCTACTTTCAGAATCTTAATCGAACAGAATGAATCAAACACCACATCGAGATTGTTTGATACAGAGAAATTGCTACCTGAATTAGAGATTTTTCTTTTCTGAATACTTTTTCCAACATTTTGTGATTGGGTTTTCGATTTTTTCCTTTTTTGGAGATTGGAAATTTTTGTGAGGAAGAAGAGAATAATCAAAAACTAATTGACCGCACTGATATGGATAGAAGATTGAGACGACTGCTTCGAAAGTTCAATTTCTCCAACGAATTTTCCTCCAACCTCTTCAAATATCCTACCAACTTCTTTTCATCCTATTCAGTTTAATCATGACTACATCTGTATATGGTTGCATTTTAGCTAGCTGAAACCCATCTTTGTGGTAAATATCGAGTTTTGCCTATATATTTTATTTCATTTTCTTTGCCGATGTCCTGTTCGAAGAAATGCCTGATAAAAAATGTAACAAGTTAATATTGTCAATGACCTAAACGAATAAGAATCAAGAAGCCACCTCATCTTTTGAGTAGAACATGTTATTCATGTTACCAAACCATGATTATGTAAAGTCAATTTGTGTATATGTATTGGGATATTTATAAACTTGGTCATTCCAGTGGCATTCTAGGTTACATATCAGATGAACAATGCACACTGGATACCGTTATAATTGTTGTATGAAGGATTAATGCAATCCACTTATAGATTACTATGTAAACCTGTAATTGCTATTGCGGGAAGATCCAAGAGAGCCGATTTCACTCATAAAGGTTTGTTAAAAATCTTTGGTCTGAATTTCTATTGGCAACTTGCAGCTTACTTTTGATGCAAGTGATACCTTTTAGAAGGAACTGATATCTTTCATAGGTACAATTTTCTTTCTTTGACTGTTTAATTTTTCGTAACAATAGAAATTGAACTTAGGATGTCTGGTAAATACCCTCGACGTAATATCCACCAGACCGATATTTTGCATCATTGGTTTTGTTGTGTAACTTCAGATATAGCTGCAGCCATATCACAGTGGCTAGATAACGTGAGTATGTGACCGCAGCACTTGGCAAAAGATTGCTCTCGGTGTACCATATTACATGTCATGCTAGGTTCCTTATACTGAGTGCTACCACCCAAATATATATGAAAAGTTGGTCAATTAGAAATTGGTAGAGTTCTTTAGTGGGAAGTAGATACTGCTATCAAACTTCAAGTTTGAATTTCTCTTTTGCAGAAAGACGTGGATGAAATCATTGAAATGTCCACTGAGCGAGTGTATATCAGAATTTTATTTTAGTGTGGATAGGGTTCGTTTTTCTCGGTCGGAGGTTCAAGTCTTCTTTGGCCAGTATTTTCGTATCTGTGTATTGATTGCCAAATTACAGACTTAAATGTACTTTTTTTGCTCTTTAGGATAGTATTTTTGCCGTAATAACTTTCTGAAATGATACTAACCGTCCTAGGATGTCACTTTTGGTTAAAAGATTGATATATAACTACTCTTCTGTTACTGTCAGTACCATGTGAACTAACTAGGTTTAAACTTTGAATATTGAAATCTCAGTGGGGACTTTTAGTTTCCATTGCTTATCAATTCTTTCAAATTTTGGAAAAAACAAATGTTTTATACTTACATTTGCTTTCTATGAACCCATTGTAGTCGTGAATTTTACTTTCCAAATTTGTGAAGTCCAGTTGTTTGTTGATTTTCCTAAGAATTTCAGTTTCAACTTATTGTCGTACTTTGATTTACGCAAGAAATGGAAAGATTATATACACACTGATCAACAAATTCTCTACAGCAAGATTGTAGTAGCACTGCACCGTCTCTTGGGGTTTAATGGCCCTTCATCGCCTACATCTTACATATGTGGCCTTGGTGACAGTGTGACTCCTTGAAATGCGCATGTGATAAGTTGTTTACACTTAAAAAAGAATAACAAATATTTTGTAGAGGTCTTGAAACGGAACGGCTGTCGCATCGTCCGTGCATCTTTGCGAACATGTTACTGCCTAAATGTAATGTGTGAGAACGTTTTATTATTTGTGTAGATTTAAGAGATTATTCCATGGAAGTTTGTTGGGAATTAAACAAAAATGTCCATCTGCTAATATATAAACTAGAGAAGTGTCCTTGTTTGAAACAGAATTAGAAAGATGTCCTTCAGTTAGTGTTTTCCGTCCAGATCGGAGTTAACTCGCCATTGACTTGAGTTGGTCCCACAATAAACATTAAATAATCATAGAGAATTACCTATTTAGCCCTGCCAAAATGTAAACTGAAGTTAATCTGAAATCGAAAATCGGATCCATCTCGAGGATGATCTCACGTCGGATAAGAGGGACACGTGTAACAAAACTCGAGTCACGATCTGGACGGCTGATAAATGAGACACGTGTGATCGTACAGATGAAGGTCTTGATATATATAGAATGCGAGAAAACCCTAAACTCATAACTTAATCACTTTCCCTCGCTTTCCCTCACTGTCGTCTCTCTCTTCTCTTCTTCCCTTTCTCTCTCTTCTGTGTTTCTGTTGATGAAGAACTGAACCTGTGTAATCGACGTTAGTGAAGATGAGTGGTGATGAAAGTGATTAGACCAATGAAAGGTAAGAACTTGTTGTTGTTTTTGTTGTTTTGATTCTGGGAAGTATGTTGTAGTTTTAGGGTTTATGTTTCTGTATTTTCAGTGATTAGGTTTATCTGTCGATCTATTTCTTTAGTTTTAGGGTTTATGTTTTGCTCGAATCAGTAATAAAAGTGTAATTTTATGGTTCTTTTGATTCTCGAAATGATTCTGTAGATTTAGGGTTTATGATTTTTTCGATTTGATCGATGAAATGAACATGATGAAATCCATTTACCCTTCTTTTGTCACTGATTTTCATTTTCGAAACCCTAATTTTGAATTTCGGGGATTTTTTAATTTCTCGATTCATGGATGATTTTGACTGGTAAAAATGCTCCATATGTATGTTAGACTAGTAATTGCTTGTATGATTTGTATTTCTGTGTATATATTATGAGTATGGTTGTTGAATTGTTTGTATGGTTTTGTGCTTGTTGTATGTGCAGAAGAAGATTGGTTAGGTACCCTAAAAGGAGTTTTAGGGTTGAACTATTCACCAATAACAGATACACTTTTTATCATGATGTGGATGTGAAGTATGTTGGTCTTGACATGTTAACTGATATGATTATGTGGGAGATGAAGATAAGTGAAACCAAGAAACTTAATTTATTTTGGTTTACTCCAGATAACGTACCAGAACTGATTACTAATGATGAGGAGTTCATTTCTCATTTAGTTTGCTCATTAGTATCACTATTTACATTTACTCATGCAGTGGTTGTTTGTCTGTTTTGTAGTTATCGTAGTCCATACTATATTGTTGATGCATACAAGGCCACTTATGTCACTCAAATGCAATTACTAAGAGGGAGAGAAGATTTGGAAGAGGTGACATCATACTTCACTTTACTTTTTTTCTTTCTTTGTCATTTTCTTAGTTGTTGGGAATCTTATCCTCTTTCTCTATACTTATTTTCTTTACAATTTAGGGTTACTTTATGTCTTGGGTTTCTCTATAAGTAATACTAACTTCTTCTTTTCTTTTGTGTTCCTTCTTTTGTTTGTAGCCACAACTTCCTTTTGTCAAACCACCTATAGATATGAGGAAACCAGGAAGACCTGCTAAGAAGAGAAAGTTGGGGCATGATGAGCATGTGAGTGAGAAGAGACAAAAGACATGTAAGATATGCAACAAGAAAGGTCACAACATAAGAACTTGTACTGGTAGTGAGGTTGGTTCTAATCCTAAAGGAATGAGGCCAAGAGCCATGGTAGATGGAGCAACCCAAGAAACCACTTACCCAGATCTAGCAAAGTGCAATTCCAGCAGGAGCAGGAATATGAGAGGCAGAGGTTCCATAGGAGGTAGAGGATCTGCATCAACTTCTGCTGTTGCATCAACCTCAGCTTCAACATCTCAAACTGCACCATCAACATCTTCTGCACCTGCATCTGCATCTAGAGGAAAAGGTGGAAGGGGTGGTAGAGGAGCTAGAGGTGGAAGAGGAGTTGTGCATCAGACTTTTAACCAATCTGTCAATGGTACTGGTTGGTTCAGCCAGATTATGAGCCAAACATTTCAAGTACCAAAGCCACAGAACAAAAGGACTACCACATTTTCTACAACTCAGTAGAGTTTGCTTGTTTTATTTTAAAATGTTTGGTTATTTCCAAGACTATTTACTTATTTTGGGTTATGATCTTTGGATCAGTTTATTATAAGGATAATGGTGTTCAACACTTTATTTTGGATCAGTTATATATATAAGTAGTAGTTTATATTAACTTACTTTTACTTCTTGTTCTTTTCATTACATTTGTAGATTGCTTTATAATTTCTTACACAGGTCAGCCATCTTCAACTTAGCAGATCTTTTCTTGGACTTTGCAGCAAGGAAAACAACATCAGAGACCCACTGGAAGTATTGACATTGGATGTTGTTGCATTGCAGGTAACATAATTGGTAGTTGTGTTTATTTCTGCAAACTTTTAGCTTGTATTTTCCACTGCAGTTCTTCTTACAAGGTTGATTTTGGAATGGACAGGCATTGAACATATGGTTTATGTCACCACAGACAAAGCAGCACTTGTTGGCAGGGAGCTGAAGATCCAAAGACTTAACAGCATCTATTGCATCTACAAACCATTCAAAATAGTTGTAGATGGAGCAGTTAAAGAACTTCTCACCAGGATGATCAGCAGTTTGAGACAGCAACATTCTCCTAACACCATTGCAAGGTACATTCTTGCACCTAGAGTAGATCCATGGACACTGAATTGGTGGATGATTATCTATTTCACACATTGAACATAAACTGTTACAACTGTTGCTGCTAGATACCTCACCCATGCTACTACTGACATTAAACTTGTGCATAACTCCATCCATTGTAGAAGAAAAAAAAACTTATATATGATTTCCAGATTTTTATATTCTGCAGATAAATTTTTTGGAAGGGATGATGGTTTTATAGCACATGGAGCATAATCATATTGGGGTTACAGAGCTGATGTGTCAAATTTGCCATGTCATCAGGGATGATATGTACAAGTTGCCACGTGTACATGATTCCACGTCAGCTTGTACAATTAACTACCTAGGGTTAAATGTTGAGGGCAGGTTTGTCCACAATTGGGTTTAAATATGTGTGACGTGGTACCGTATTTTTGTTTTGAAAAATTCGGATGGAAAAACTTAAGACTGGGACATATTTCTAATTCTGTTTGAAAGATGACATATTTGTAATTACAATTATAAAGAGGGAGATATTGTTAAAAAACCCAAGTTTGTTTTGTAGGTTTCAGTTCTATAATGTTAATGTTAGTACAATAGAACCTCCATATAAGAATACTCCATATAGGAATAACCTCCATATAAAAATAAAATTTTCTGGTCCCAACTTGGGCCAGTTGTATTTAAGAATAAACTCCATATTGGAATAAGTCATATTTTTTTTCGGTCCCGTCTTAAGGAACTTACCTCCATATAAGAATAATTGGCATTAAAATATAAATAATATAGGTCTTGTCATACATCACAATTTAAGATGAAGAGATTTTTGAACCATTTAGCAAGATTCTTTTACTTCTAAGTGAGTTTGATGCTTAGTTTTGCATATTTTCCATGTCCTGGTTGAGTTTTGTGTAGATTGGTAGTGCATACTAAACTTCATATATCCTTATTTGTAAACTAAACAATATTTATACTACATTTTGGTGCTTCATATGCTTAAGTATGTATTTTTCGTAGGTCTATATGTATAACAATTTTGTTTTAATCTTTCCAAAATATACCACCATATAAGAATAACCTCTATATAAGAATATCTTTTTATAGTCCCCACAATATTCTTATATAAAGGTTCTACTATATAATATTGACCGAGAAATGAGAACATGTAAGCGGAGCCCAACAATCAATCAAAGTTGTGAATTGTTGAGTGGGTCCACGGACATTTCATAGTAGTTCTCGAAACATTTAGGTTCAGCGGCAGGCCCACTGCGCGTGCGATTTCTCTAGTATCTATAATATAAAGCAAAATGATTTGTTTGGTGTCCCAAGATTTTGGTCCGGACCACCCTCGAAATGTCTAAGCTGTCCCTCCCATTTTCTGTTCCTTTGAGATGTTTCCGTAAATACTTACAACCCTAGGGGTATAACAGAATCACGCGATGGATAAAATGACCCGCATAACCCTCCGTGTTTTTGTTTCTTCCTCATTTCATGTCGTAAATATCAAAACATCCAGGGGCAAATAATAATACAATAATTGATTTTTCCAGAGTTGTTCTCTTTCTGAAAGTTTCCCTTCCAGAAGAAAAACAACCCTCTTCGATCTCTTTCCATCGGAACCTCTTCGTTAAATCTCCATTTCTTCTCCATCGAAGTTCTTCGTTCCAATAAAATTTTCTCGGTTTCGAATTTTAGGTCCATGCAGGGTTTTGGTTTGATTGAATATTCAATCATCATCTAACCTGCAACACCATCACCGCCACCACCCTCCTCCTCCACTTCGACTGTCACCACCAACACCAACACCAGTGCCTGATTATAATCAAAATCTCTCCCACCCCAGAAACACCACCACCACCAGCATCTTATTTCACAGTAACCAGCAACGCCATCACCACCATTACATACCTTCTGTTTCATATTCGTCACTTTCACCACCACCATTACGGATCTCAATTTCTTCAACCAAACCCAAATTCACTTTCCTCGCCGCCGCCATCACCAATTTCACAATTAGGGTTTCAAATTTTCTAAATTATCATTTTCCCACTGCTCTTCAACTGTCACCACCACCAACCTCTTCTTCCACCGTACCAATTTACATATAAACCTGAAATCAAAAAAGCATAAACAAAGACATAAAATCAAAATTCTTACTAAACTACAAATTACATATAATTAAATTCACCCATTCGAAAAACTCATTAAAACCAACAGCTAAATTATCAATCAAAACTAAAACTAATGCTAAACCATAGACCGACTATTTTCTAACGAAGTGAAACATCGGCAACATAAGAATTAATTAATTGATGATGCTAAGTTGTGATTCATGTGAATTGTTAAGTTGTTGTTAGCAGAAGATAGATAAGAAAATACGTTGTTGTTGTCGTCAGAGCAATAATATGGAGCTGATGAAAGAAAGCTGCATTTTATTAACGGGAGCAAAATGGAATTAAGGAAAGAATTTGGAGGTCTTGGTATTAAAAATATGGAGCTAATGAACATTGCTCTCATTTGCAAACTTGTATGGAGGTTCCTGGAGAATGAGGATGCAATGTGGGTGCAATTATTAAGTGCTAAATGCCTTCAACACAACTCTTTCTGGACTGTTGACAAGCCTCTCAAATGCACAGCAACTTGGAGTAGTATGTTAGAAGTTCGTAATGTTCTTGAAAACAAAGTTTTTTGGCAGATTTCTGATGGCAAGAATGTTCGGATTTGGGATGATCCATGGCTCCACCAAAGTTTAGATCATTTGATATGTAAATCTCCTTCGCCACCCAATAACATTCAGAGAGTTGCAGATTTAATATCCCCTGATTCAAGGGATTGGAATATCCCTCTTCTTAATGAATTATTTCCTCCGGAGACGGTTCAGTCCATCACATCGATTTACTTAAGTGCAGAGGTGGAATCAAAAGATAATCTAGCTTGGTCTTGTTCGCCATCAGGTAAATTCACAACAAAATCCTGTTACCATCTTTTGATTAACAATACTCCATCCTCTTCGGGTTTAAGTGAATTTCCGTGGAAGAAGTTCTGGTCGTTCTCTAATCTGTTGCCAAAGATTCATATTTTCCTTTGGAAAGTTATGCACAACGGGATTGCAGTTAAATGTAACATCAAAAGATTTGTTTCCAGTGTTCAAACTAAATGCACATTCTGTCAACAAAAGGATGAAACTGTTTTCCATCTCCCTGTTGCTTGTCAGCGATCGAGACTGGTGTTTGAGTTGGCTGATCTTCATGAAAATTATTCTCCTCCCGTAACTGACATTCAACAACTACAGTAAAACATCTATAAAATAATAGGATTGTGACCACCCAAATCCTATTATTTTAAAGAGATATTACTTAATCGATAAAATAATAATTTATTATTTTACACGTATAATAATAATATATTAAATTAAAAAATAATTCTTAATTTAAAAAAATTCTTAAAAAACAAAAATAAAGTATGTTAGGATAAATACCGAAATAGGTTTTTTAAAAGTGGAAAATATAAAAAAACATTAACGGAATTATTTTTAGAACGGCATGCATTTGTTTTTAAAGTAATAAAT
The DNA here is from genome assembly GCA_023531105.1 of Papaver atlanticum. Lineage (NCBI taxonomy): Eukaryota > Viridiplantae > Streptophyta > Magnoliopsida > Ranunculales > Papaveraceae > Papaver > Papaver atlanticum. The sequence goes on from JAJJMB010010581.1 coordinate 1,775,985, forward strand.
TTTATTAATTTCCATGAAAAAAGATTTTTATATAGAAAATTATTATTTGAACTTTAGAGAAAAACAAACCAACAATGAATCATATTTTGAGAAAATTTAATGTGTATGAACATTATTTTCTATTTTCTAATGGAATTATTATTTTATATAATATCGGGGACCTATTAATGTTTTAGGGGAACTTTTGAAATGTATTATATTATAATTTTATCGAATTTATTATTTTAGCACTAACGGCCCGAGTCGGGACTGGAAAATTTTATTATTTTAGGCAGACTATTATATTATTTTAGGCAGACTATTATATTATCAAGTATTATTTTTAAAAAGTTTTACTGTAATATCCAAATGGATGGAATTGGATTCATAAATCGTCTTCATAAAAAAGGTATGTCTTATATGGAATCTTTGGAAATTAAGGAATGACATAATTTTCTCTCAAGCCAGTTTCTCGGAGAATTTGGTGATTAAAAAAACTATGCAGGATATGGATTTGTGTTTAATGGGTAATTATGAGAGAAGTAATTCTATCCCTGTTACATCGTAAACCATGAACTGGTCAGCTCCTCAACTTCAGTACGTTAAGATTAACGTAGACGCTGCCTTTATACCTAACAATGTAGCGACTGGTGCAATTGCTCGTGATCACATGGGTAAATTCCTTGGATGTGGTTCTTGTACCTTTGTTGCTACTTCGACGTTATTGGCAGAATCAGTTGCTTGTAAACTCGGAATAGAACTGGCGAAGAAGTTTATGTTTAACAAGATTATTATCGAAGGTGATGCAAGTAACATTACTTCGACGATTCTAGGCGATGTAACAGACATTCCTTGGAGTATAAGATCGGTGATTTTAGAAATTAGGATGATACTCCTTCCTTTGATGATGTAAACTTTAACTGTATTCCTAAGAGTGCGAACAATCTGGCACATATATTGTGTCAGCATGTTATGCATGACAATGTAAATATGTGGTGGGATGCTGATACTCCACCTCTTTGTATCCTTTCAAACCTCAATTCTTGAGGTTTTTTCAATAAATTGGCCTCTGTAGAGCCCCTTTCCCCTTCAAAAAAAAAAAAAAAAGTAGCACCGGTATACAATGTGAATTACACCTAGCTACAGCGTAATTATGTCCATTTTTCTTCTGTTTTACTTGATCAACTTTTTTTTCTTTTACTTTGTCAAAATTACTATGAAATGATTTTACTACTCAAAATTTACTTCACTACTGCCAGCACATCCGTAATTTTACTACTTAAAATTTAATTACCATAACATAATTTTTCATTACGCCACGGGTTATCTATCATGCCACCGGTAACACCACCAGCACCGTCGCCGCTGTAAAAATGCAGTGCCAAGAACATGTTCAAGAATAGACCGCCCATTTCAAAAAAAACAAACCGAAGTTCGTGCTATTATGACTGTCTTTTGTAATATCATACTTATTACAAAAGACTACAAGTTTAGCTGCCCATACCATGTCTATTCTCTTTATCAAAATAAAAACATTCACTCTGAAATTTATATCAAACTTTGTGTTGTTTCCAATATCTCTGCTAATTATGTATCTTTCTTCCCTGGCTTTTGCGTACATTCCTATCAGCAGCATGAGAGTCTGGCGAGAATCGCTTCTGAAAGTAATTGTGTGCCCACTCCAGTCTGTTGTCATCGGAAAGCCGCTTCTGTACCTTCGATCTCTAGTTGTTCTGTGGTAGTGCAATCTGTGTTGATACCTCTTGCTTCTCTAATGGTTCCTGAATAATCACATAGGGTTAGGGCAATGGCAGCATTTGATCCAGCATTCATCATTGTCAAAGCTATGTTTAATTTTAGGTTCATGTAGCCTGTCATCCTTTCCAAGTCTGTGTAATCAATAATTTCATTATTTGTTACTGTAAGGTTTTTTATCATTGATTGGGTTGTAATACAATGTTTGTATGATAGTGTATCTCAGGGTTGTAGCCATCGTATAGTTGTTTATGAATTTTACGATCTCATCCGCTGTGGTTGCACTGTCTTGACTTTTATTTTTGAAAACCACATCACATCGTATCTTCCAAATATGCTATATGGTGACACTACATAGAATATTCCATTCTACAGCATATCCCTCTCTATTATTATTTTCCATGTAATCATTCAGCCAATCATGGAACTCAGTTGCTCCATTTACAATGAAATTCATATCAAAGTTTAAGTGTTGCCAGACCTGAACGGTATAGTTACACTTTATGAAAAGATGAGTTAGCGATTCCTGGCCCTCACCACAGAGTTTGCATTTTGTATCAATATCTGGAAGGATGGCTGCCATTCGCATACTATTTGGTAGTATGGCATGAGCTGCCTTCCATATGAAATGTTTAACTGATAGTGAAGTGTTCATATTCCAGATTTGTAACCAGTTTTGATTTATGTTCCCAATAGAGTTGATGTGATTGTATAGAGATTTTACTGAGAATATCCATTTTTCATTTAACTTCCAGTGAGGTAAGTCCTCCCTGTTAGCAGAAGGTATGTTTATCTTCTTAACGTTTTCAACTATCCGATTATCAAAACATTTTGTAAGCTTTTCCATGTCCCAGGTGTTGTTGTCTGTAAACAAATGTTTGACTTTTGTTAAGCCCTCGGTATCATTTGTATGTTTTTGAATTGGTGTACTTGTTACTGGTATCCAATCATCTTGCCATATATTAATAGTTTCTCCATTTCCTAATTCCCAGTGACATCCCTTTTTTATTTGATCAATTCCTGTTAGCAGGCCCTTCCAAATCCAGCTATCATTGTTTTTGGGGTACTATTTATACGAAGGATGTCACTATTAGGATAGTATTTTGCACCATTCCCCAAAATACTTAAAAGATTTTGCACCATCGTTCCAGTGATTATGAGTATTTAGTCTTATTGGGACATGGTCAAAGGACAAAGGTCCTAAATATCTTAAGCTAGAGTTTGGGAACTTCTTATTCCATTTTGAGTTAACAATGGCTCTATCCAATCTCTGTTCTATAACATTATTATCAATTCTATGGTTGTTCCAAGTAAAGGTATAACCAATGAATCGAAGATCCATCAGGCCACAGATATTTATAAATTTATTGAATTTTTTTGCTTAAGTTTTGTTGAACTTAAATCTACTTTGTTTTTCTTCCTCATGAAGAACTACATTCAAGTCTCCTATAACTATCCATGGTATATTTATTGTTTGAGCTAACTCCTTTATAATGTTCCAAGAGTTTTTTTGCCAGTTGCCTATAGGGACTTCCGTAAAAACATGTTAAAAGCCAATTTTTTGTTATCCTGTTGATCTGTTATGGTAGCATTTATATGATTATAAGCACTATCATTTATCGTTATTACTACATTGTCTTTCCAGATGAGACACAGACCACCAGCAGTACCTCTTGGCGGAACCAGATGATAATTAGAGACTCCTACATGTTTCAGTATCTCATGCATTTCCTTATTTTTTTGCTTTGTTTCAGATAAGAACAATATTTCAGGATTTTCTATGTTTATAGTGTCCAAAAGGCTATTTCTAGTAGCTATGTTACCTAATCCTTGACAATTCCAGGATATGACAGCTAATAAATTGCCAGAAATATGAAATTATTGGGTATCTGAATTTCCCTAAAACAATGTAAATATATAGATCACAATTTATCCCTAGTGTTTGCTCATGCTTTTCGGAAATAAAGGAAATCATGATTTCTAAATTTCTAATTAAAAGCATTGATTTTGTACTTACCTCAGTTTCGAAATCCTTTAATTCCTTGTGGTAGATGGTGTGTTCTTCTTCTCCTAAATTTGGTTTTCCTTGTTCTTCATTTTCTTTAGATTTTGAATCAGTGCCCCATTATTCCTTTTTTCTTGTGATTGGTCCATGGCCATTTCGGTATCCTTGTCACTCTTAAAAAAAAAAAAAAAATCCTGGCACGATCAACGTGGAAATTGAACCCGCAACCTATAGGTTGGGAGCCCAACCCCTGGCCAACTGGGCTGGTTTTCCTTCTTCTTCTTTTATCTCTCTTCCAATACCCGGTTTGGATTTTTCTTTTTCTAGGGTTTTGAGTAAATGGTGATTTTGATTTGGGAAGAAAACAGGATCAATTGGATCATTTTCATAAGCGGTCAGATTTATTTTAGAGAAGATTGGTAAGACTTCTCCCAAAGAAATTAGTGGATTGAATTGATTCGGATTTCCCCTTTTTTTCTTTTTTTCATCTTTAGTTTCTCGTTTAGGGATTTGGTAAAGATTAGTTTGGGTATTTTTCTCCAACTTAGACACGGGTGGGAATTTCCACTGGTGGTAGAGATCCAATCTGTTGGTTTGTTTTCGCGACACGTAGCCTCTTGGTTGCAGCATCCCCTTCCCTTTACTGATGTATTTGTAGTAGTAACTAAAAGGAATCATTAACTTTTAAGGGGTGGACACCTGGGGGCACAACGGTAAATTCACGTTAGTATTTGGGGATCTAGTTCTAGAACAAGACGAAGAGTAATGGAAATTGCAGGGACAGATGATCAACGATAAGGATTATCTGCGTTATAGTCCCGACAATATATAATAAGAATAATTTCAATAGAAGATTTGATAACGGACCAAAAATGAGATATCAAAGAACAACAATTTCGAACTAAAAATTGAAAAGTTAGAATCTCTAGCATGGTAGAAAATAATTAGACAAGGTCTGATATCGGGAGAAAACAACGGAGGGGCTGCAACAATATCACGAATCTGAAGTCCAGATTAACGAAGGGGGTAAAGACTGAGCAAAAGTTTTGAAGCTCTATAAGAAGATGCCGAATAGAGGTTGCCGATGAAGCTCGAATCAAAGTTAATACAAATTAATCCACTATAACAAATTGTCTTCAAGTTCTACTGTATCTAGCATCTTTAGTAACTTTGTTTCTTCGCAGCAATGGTGTCTTAGTAACCTTGGTAGCTTGGTATCTTCTGTGTCAATGGTATCTTAGTAGCCCCGGTTTCTTGAAACGATGTTTATTTTGTGGTGTCTTTGAATCTTCGGTATCATAGAACTCTTAGTATCTTCTGAAACAAATCATTGTTTGAGATTGCATTTTTCCTTTTGCCTTTTTCCCGATCATATCATTGTTTTCCGGTATAAAAAGACCGTTAATTGCCGAGAAAGGACTAATCGGAAGAATACTGGTTATATTTCAGGTCATAATAACTGAAGAATTTAGTCGGAGTCAAAAACCCCCAAAATCTCAAAAACACCTGAGATCCTAGTTAGGATATCGGCGCATGGCAAAAATTTGGATCGGTAAAAGTGCTCATTAGTTGGCTAGGTGAAATTTATCAACTAACTAAGCACAACTCAATGGTTTGGTGCTACTCTGCTTACAATTTTTGTAAAAAACAATTTCGGAACAATGAAATGAGGCCCAATATTTATACACAGATTAATAGGCCGAATTATTTGAGAAGATCCAAATGAGCGACGAATTTTTGTCGAATTATTATTACTAATTAGGCCTGAGATCGCATGTAGCATCAGAAATTAATGTTTAATGCTCCTTAAAGTATTCCATTTGAAAGCCTTCAGCAGGGTATAATATCATTCTGAGGTTTTATGCAATCCACATTTGGGAATTATTAATAACTCAAAGACAAGTTAGCACACTATCCCGAGCAATATATTTATGTTTATTTGAAGAATCGTTGCCGACGAGTTTCGAACAAAAGTCACCGGACCCTATGACTTTATCACCGCACTACAGTGACATCGGCGAATACGGGAGCCGTACAAATACGCGTCAGTTTCACAAACTAATGTTAATCGGATTTGGTACCCGTATAATATGAGTGGTAGGCTCAAAATCCTACAATAAAATACTGCAAGTGCATAGTGTCTAACTAGTAGACAATGGCAAGTACATGTCGTTCCCACGAGGAGTGTGAAAATACTACTACTTGCTAATATCTAGAATCACCAATAAAGTTCAATATTTTAGAAATTCGGAACAAAACAAAATAATAATAATTCTAATAATAATAATAAACAAAATGGGAATGTTTATTAGGGTTTTCGATTGAAAGCGCGATTGGAGGATACTTATATTAATCGGGGGATATAAATTACTTTCCCCAACCAATAGTGTCTGCTAAGGGGTGTTTTGGGGGGCAAAATTACTAAAATACCCTTCCCTCAAAATAAAAATCAAAAAACAAAATCATATCCCCATTTTCATCTTCACTGCCGGCATTCTCGTTAGGGTTAGGGCTTTGAAACCTAAATACTCCCCACTCCCTTTCAAATTCTCTTCTCCTTCTATGCCCGCTCCTCACTTTGAAAACTATATATTTATTTATTTACATTCGGAAGTGATGAAGACCATGCCGGTAGTGATGAAGACCATGCCGGAAGTGATGGAGACCATGGCGAAAATGATTTTTTTTTACATCGCCGGAAGTGATGAAGACCATACCGGAAATGATGAAGACCATGCCGGAAAATGATGCCGGCATGCTTGGTAACTAACATTCAGTGTCGTAACTAAATGCCGGCATGCTCGATAGAAATCTATCAATGCCGATAGTCAAGTGAAAAAAAATAATCAATTTTCTGGATACTTTACATCATATGCCGGAAAATACATTTAAGCAACATACTATGCCGTTAGCAGTACCGGCATGCTCAAGAGTTTTTCTCCACTTGCTTTTTTGTTTGAACTCCTAAATCTAAGCTACTTGTTATAGGTATGTTTTTGGCTTCTTTTTTATTTTTTTGTGTTTAATCTTGCACTTGTGTTTGTGATTTGGTCGATCTTACTACTAAGATACATTTGTAGTACTTAGTTTGTGAGCTTGAGTTAAGTATACCTTTTCTCCTTTCTGCAAGTCTCAGTTATCTATTCACAATTTCCATGTTTCTATGAACGATTTTCGTATTTGCAGCTGCTGTAAGATTGAATTATCTGGTAATGCAATACTTTTTTGTCAATTTCTACTATGAATATCATCTGCTTATTCATTTATTCTCATTGTGCAGGTTGCTGGTAAATGCTACAAACATGATTTAATCGTTATACGGAAATTTCAGTTGTATGCTCGTGTCCCGTGTCCATACGTATGGACACATATACTGACACTGGCACCCCTTGGACACTGCTTGATATGAAGCAATTGAAAATTTAATATTTTTTTTCACACAAAACTCTTCTGTGGGTGTAAGTAAAAGGCTTATGTTAGTAAAACCAAGGCAGCTGCCACATGTGTAGTTCTAATCTAAGCTCAAGTTAGTAAGCCAACTACACAACTCAAGGTAAATATCTGATAAAATCAGGTCTAGCTCATTCCATTGCAGTAAGACCCTACTACTGGCTTATCATGACCAACTTCTTGTAAGCAATTGAGTAAAACTTTGTATATATGATGAAATTATGAATGGACAATCAACATTGGAACTATGTCACAATTTGCATTTCTACATAGCTTAAAAGATTAATAATATTTTTATGTATACGGCCGTGTCCGCGTATCATGGATTTTCAGAATTGCCGTATTGGACACACGGAAACGTTTCCATATCGGACACACGTGGCAGTTTCCATGTAACGCATTATGCAACATATGCAAGACTGAGTGGAATTTACAGAAACCTTGGGGCTGTCAAGTCTGTCGTTGAGGAAAGCAGGCCATTTTTATTAACTTCAACTATACTAGTCTAATTTTTTGTAAATCACATACTTTATTGAACCCTATCAAGAAATAAAAGGCGATATAGATCGGGGAAATTATAGTGGATCTTTTCATGATTTATTTCTCTCTTCGTGAAACTCTTTTCTGGGTTCTAGCTTATGACCTTGGTATCTAATTTGGAGATGATTTTGTGGTCTACAGAAATACCAACTGAACACTAGATTTTAAAGCACATTTCAGTTTTGGTGTGGCTGTTAAATTTGAAGGACAGCATAAATTTAAAAGAATCTGAATTCGGTCATGAAATTCACAATAAAGGTCAATATAAACAGAAAATAGAACAGATTAACAGGCCTATACAGTTGTTGGCTCAGCTAAAAGATTTGGACAAGAAGTAGGCGCGTCGTCTTCAGAACTTGAAGTCGTTGTGTCTTGCTGCTCGCCACTGAAGTTGCCATAATGCAGAGATTTTCTGAAGTTCTTCAAATAAACTGCCTTCATTTTCTTCTTGTAAGTTACTGAGAGACGACTTGTCAGCTCCTTTAGCTTTTTCTGCAACTGAGTCAAAATACCAGGCAATACAGATTTTGCATCCTTCCGTAATGCATCTACCACATCCTGCCAGGATTCATTGTACAAGCGTTTAATGCACCCTAGATGTAGAACTTTAAAGTGATCCTCAAGACGTATACTTTCCGGGTCGATCGTGTCAGCCGCAATCTTCTGTAACAATTCCTCGACACGCTCAACAGTACCCTTTACCAGCTCAAATTGCCTATCACGTTCGCATCTGTCGTCTTCGCATTTAAACAGGTTCTTTTCGTAAACATTTTTCTCGAAATGGTATGCATCACCTGCTGGAGTACTCTCTACAGACACCATCGTATCATTCAATACTGCGACTCCAAGTTCCGTCCTTCCGCTAGCTAAATTTCTCTCCGTCGAAAGCTGATAACTTGGATTATCAATTTCACAATTTAAGAGACGGTCAACCATGGGTTCCTCAAATTTCCTCCTTTTTGATGCTGAAGCCTCAAAATCTGCCTCCCTTTCATCCTTTTGGGGGTCTTGATGCACTTTACCCTCATTCGCTGTACTCGGAAAGGCGGGACCATATTTCATCAAATTTCTAACGATTTTTTGCAATTCAGCTCTTGAAATTCTTTCTATACTGTAAAGATAAAGACACTTTAAATATTTCTTGTACTCATCAGGATTTCTAAACTTCTCCTTGCTGATTTTCTCAAAGAATTTGTAGTCTTCATGATAATAATCACCTTCTTCATGTAAAGACAACGCCTTATTGGATTCTGCTGCTTGAACCCTTTTTGTAGATTTCAATAATACCCGATTCTGGTCCGCACCATCTTCTTCTTCTTCTTCAATTGGGAAGAATAATATGTTAAACCCCAGAATAAGGTTTGAATGACCTCTGAAGATTTGTTTGATCCTTGTTGCTACGAACTCCAAATTGGTGGTGTCGTAAGTCGGCAAGGACTTGAATTCTTTCATTACTTGAAGGAATTCATTGTATTTGGGTGTTTTATGAACAGCCTTTATGTAAGCAAGACAATCTTCTTCTCTGGGTCTCTTCATCTTCATCTTTGCTTAATCGAAAATTGAACTAAACCTTGATAATAGATGATCACAGACAGAACCTTTATTGAGAGAGATGGAAAGAGAGAAATAGAAATCGTAGTTGAGACAGAAAATAGATTACTCTGAAAGGGTTGTAGTTTGAATCAGTATATAATGGAAAAGTTAGGGTTTTGGAGTTCGATTTGGAAATGGTTTTCTAAATATAGGCCTTAAATAAGTTTTCTTTTGGCGCAATTTCTGAGGAGGTTTCTTGGTGATCAGATTTTTCCAATTTGTGATAAAAACAGAGTATCCATTTTGCTTGGGGCGAACCTGGAATTATTCGGAAGGCGCCATAAAATATGTTCCAAGACACCTGGTCAATTGGTTAGGTTTTCACAAGTCTTTCTATCTGTTTGGAACCAGCAGATTTGCCCATTTTACACCCACAGTAAAGATAGCAAACAGGTAAAATGGATGGACAAACCCAAAAATATTAAAATTTGTCCATCGAGTCTCAATATGAGCCGACCGTCTCATCTTGAGACGATGGCCCCAAATACCACCGAGCAAAAATGATTACTATAGAATTCCTGAATGTTAGCTAAGTTACTATTTTCATTATTTTAATATATTTTTATATATAACCGGTCCCACTTAACCGCCGAATTTGTTTATATAAAAATGGGACTCATCATTTAAAAGAAATATTTGTTTATATATTAAAGTGGGTCCTCTAGTTAAGTTTGTTTATTGACCATTGCGAAAAGACACGTTTGTCCGCCCACCTTGATAGGCAAATAAGCAAAATATACCCTTCCCATTGGAGTTGCCCTTAGAAGTTACTTTTCGAGCTTAATGAAGTCGAGAGGTCAGATGTTGATTTGGACATGCAATTTTAAAACGACTTCTGAAACGTAAAACTAAATTATTATTTTTAACGTATTTTTAGATACCAGAAGCAGAATTCAATCTCGGAAGTTAAAAGCATAGAAATTAAATAATAGCTTCACAATTAGTAGACTTCTTGTATTAGAAGTTATTCTGAAATTATGCTTTCAAATTAACTTTTGGTTTTTCAACTTAATTAAACTGAAAGAATTTTTTTAATGTGTATCTATATATCTTCACGACTTTTTTTAAGGACTCACTCGATAAATGTTCACGTCGTTTTCATTATTCTTTTCGTGTACTAATTTCGTTTTTCCTCATCGATCTTCTTCATGTATAATTGGTGATTTCTTTCCATCTCATGCATCTAGATTTTATTTTGAAAAGAAAAAAAAACAACTTAAGACTTGAAAAAGTTATTATTCATATTTGTCTTAGGCGCAAATTTAAAACAATGCGTGGCATTAGGCTCTGTTTAAAACCTATAAGGTGAATCAAACCCTTGGTATTTTCAATACAAGGTTTGAATCAAGCATTCAGTTGTTTATGGCATTAAGGTGTGACCTACCAATCCCAAAAAAATCGTCATTTAAAGACCTATGGTTTAGATGGTGTCTACCTAGTGGTGTAGATTTGGTCTCATATGATTGGCCGTCTCTAGTAGCTTCCGTTTAAAATAGCACCTAGAGCCGTCGGGTATAGTCTTAATCTGCGCCTAGCCAATTAGCTTCCAAATATGCCTCTTCGTAAAAGCATATTTGACATTTTTTCCATAAAATTAAGTAGATAAATGCTAGATTAACTGAGAGTTTATCCTTATAAAAATTTCTCGTGAAACCCAATGACAGAATCCCTTCTCAACCATTGGATTCTCCTTGGTGCATGAGATTTTGGTCTTAGTTTAGAATCATTTAAGTTTTGAAATTTCAGAAATTTGACTCAATGAACTACTAATAAAACAAAAATGAAGGTTGTTTTCTCATATGGGCATCCTTGAATAGAAGAACATGGGTCAATCTCTCTGCAATCTTCTACCTAATTTAACTACTACTATTACTATGATCAAAATTCTTCATCATTCCACCAAAAAAAAAATCAACATCCAGAATGCTATGTTTCAACAGATAAATTTGTTTCTGAAAATGCGGGGGTACCAAAATATACCACCAACTTTTTCTTAGGCAACCTGTATGGACTAACTCAAATACAATTCCGATAGTTCAACTTAATGAATCTCAATCAGGAATTATATAAAGAGCTTATATCTCTTTCTCTCATAATCAGTATGTAAAGAGAGACAAGTTCGTGAATCTGATTATTCCGTGAAAGTACTTGGACGATTCCAAAGATCAGTATCCAAGATCAATCAAGTCGTATCCAACAATTGCGATGGACTTATCTACTTGAATTGATTTTACGTACAACCTGTGACATTTCAATTATAAAGATAAACAATATAATGCGGAAAAGAAATAACACAAACACCTGAAATTTTGTTAATGAGTAAACCGCAAGTGCAAGAAAATCCTAGTACCTAGTCAATATTTGAACATCAAACTGTATGAAGTCGCTACAGAAACTAGCCTAGTATCAAAACTTCAGACTGGAATGTAGTTGAGACCGAATCTACTGTCACAGTGATTCAGTTACAGTAAGCTCCTTACGCCTCTTGAGTACCGCAAGACTGCGCGCAATTGATTCCCTTAGCTGACGTCCTTTACGGCCTAAGAGTTGCTTCAATTCAATTGAAGACTTTAAACCAATCTTCCTCCCACATATAAGCATATATGTGATTTCCGTTCTGATGAAAGATCAAGGTGAGGTAAAAAATCGATTGCAATACACAAAGTCAAGCAAACCGCAAAATAAATTATTATTCCCCTCACAAGTAGATACTTGTAGAATCACAAAGTATGAGATGAAGAAACTTTGTGATTTCTATCTATCTTGTTTGTTGGATCTAAAGGCTCCACAATCAAAACAAGATCAGGATACCCAAACTATCAAGATAAAGATAGTTGGACCTGGCTTCACAAATCCCTAGGTGAAGTCTTTTTAATCGCTAGACCTAAAAAGGTTTAAAGGATAGAACGACTCTAGTTTACAACTAGGACACACAAGGATAGTGTCAGGTATTCAAAAATCTCAGTTGTTTGAGGTTCTCCTTATATAGACTTTCAAGATCAAGGTTGCTTTAAATTTAAGCTAAGGTAGCTTTGGAATCACGCAATCAATAATCATCGTTAAACGAAAAACTTGAAATTAACATAATAGAATATACACTCTGGTTAGGATGAACCGTAACCGAACCGTGTACAATGACATGTTCATGAAAAGTTAGCTGAAACTAGCCGGTCGAACGATAAGCTTAACCATTTTCATATAACACTTTAGGACTATAATCTTGAGTCACAAATGTGATCAATCATGCCTAGATAATGTTTTTAGAGAGTTGTTCAAATGTCGATTATCTCATAGAAATAATTCTGATGCATTTGAAAATATTCAACATGGTAAGAAAACGTACTTGGTACATGTACTGCATACCTGTTCATGAGTATTTTTTGTCATGGTATGTATATTGGGTATGTCTACCCTTAAGACAAAAAACGGGTTCAGGAATCCATAGATCTTTTACGGTTTGCATACTGGGTATGCATACCTTTTCGGTTTAGAAACCAACAGATCTTTTCCAGTTTGCATACTAGGTATGATTACCTTCCTGGTTCACGAGTCAACAGAATTTTTATGGTATGGATACTGGGTATGCGTACCAAAAAGTCGCTGCCGAACTATATCTACGCCGGTATGTGTACATGGTACATGTGCTTCGGCTCTGTACTTATAACAGTTCTCCCAGTATGTGAACTGGTATGCATACTTTCATGTATCCAGATTTACAGTAGTTATATATTTCTCTAATAATCAATTAGAAACATTCTCGAATAACATCAATGACACATCTCACTGTTCCAAGCTATTTTCAAATGATTAAATCTTGAATCATAATTAGGTGTTCTTAACCAAATTCATCAAGTATGAAAAAATGTTCTTAAGCTTAGCATATTTCGAGAACGATTATCAAGATAAACATTACTCGACATTTATATTATTCATGTAATGTCTAATTTAGTCATGCGATATTGTCTCATAGATAGAAAAGTGAAAACTTGAGTAATAGGTGGTTCAGTCTTCACTTACCTTTTGTTGATGAAGTTCTTTAAAATCTTCGGTTGATCTTCTCCTTCAAATTGTAGAACGCAATGATGTCTGGTACTTAACTACACACTTCTATCCTAATCAGAGACTTGAGTAAATGTAGACTAGAAATCAAGATAAAGTTTTGATCAACTAAATTTGACAACAAGCTTAAGATTTGAGATAACAACACTTGTGAGTTCGACCGAGGAATGCTCTAACAGTTTCTTACTTGGAAGAATCATGTAAAGATATCAATTCTCTAAAGAAGGTTCGCGCTTTCATTATAACTTCTAGTTTATTAAAAAACAACAACATGTTTTTTGGGGTTATAAACTTTTAATTTGTTATGTAAAATTTGATAAACTATATGAACCAAAACAGGTTTTCACCGACATCATTATAAACAACAGAAACAGCAACCTCAACAACATAGAAATAACTTCTCTTTGGAATTCAACATTAGTTCGATATTTTAAAACTGGTTATATTACTTTGGAGTTTTAGAATCATATTGTGATTTTATAAAACATTCTTATAATAAAATTAACATAGATAGTTCATCAATCACATTTGCTTTGAAAAGTTGTATTGTGATTCAGGGTTCATTACAATTTGGAAAAAGGGATTCACGTGGATGCTTTGAAAGATAATTGGACGACTACCAAAGGGAAAAGTCCCTTAATGATGAAAGATGTGAGTTTGTCCGTCGTGCATTTTGTACAAAAAAAAAATCGATTTCTAGAATTTCAAAAATAAATCTAACACAATTTGTAAAATAGATCATGGATTTCGATCAAAGACAATCTAATGAACAAATTACATCTTCAAAGCACACCAAAAAATCCATTGACTCGATCAGAATCGATGAATTTCAGTATCTTTTTTATCTACAAAATAAGGTCAAAATGACCCAACTTCGGAGGTATGGTTGGAGAAATTCCCTGAGCTTTCACAAAAAGTTGAAATGCCCTATTATGTTTAATTTACCGTCAGAACTAGTACGACCAAGGCCTTTTGACCGATAGTCATATGAAATGCCACTTCTTCGCACGATAGACTGGACAAATCATTGACCGACACGTAGCTTCTGCCAGATGAACCAACCAAATGATGACACGTATCACATATAGAAAAAATATTTATACCAGATGAGGGCTGTTAATTTGGGACACATGTGGCCCAATTAAAAATTGACATGTGGATTTTGGGTGACATGTATCAAAATGCAATAGTTAACCCTGTCGGTTGTCGCACATGTTTTCATTGCACGTATCAGTCAAAACAAATCCCTTTCATATTCTCTTTGAGTTTAGATCACATAATAAAAAAATCAAGAGAAAAATACAAGGAGTTAGATCGAGAGACAAAGAGATCCATAGATAGGTAAAAATATATCGATCGGGGGAGTTAGATCGAGTGCAAACAGAGCGAATCATGAATTAGATCGAGAGATGGTGTTGTTTTGATCTTGGTCAAAGACTATTAATTTTCATTCAGAAAACAAGTACGTAATTGAAACTCTTTATTTATTTTTGTTAAAATCGACTCATGCATGATATATTTTGATGTTTTTATTGATTACAATTGAAATTGACACGATTGAATCATTAAGTTAGTGTTTTTTAGGTATTTGAAATTGAGAATTTTGAAATTACGTTTTGTTTTTTGCCCAAACTGTCTACATCATGATGTTTGGTGTTATTTTATTTTTCATTATATTTGAAATTCAAAATGATTGATTTTGTCACTAGATTGGAAACTAGGAATTTATAAAATTGAGAATTTATGTAATCAAGAATGACGTTAGGGAAATAATTGATTGTTTTTTTTTAATACTTGTTGTTCACAAAATTAGGGAAAACTAGGAAATTTATGAAATTGGGAATTAAATTACAGAAATACAATAATTGATTGATATTTAGTTGATGTTGTTATTATTGATATTATGGAATTTTAAATGACGAGGGTACCAAGTACACCACAATCTTTTCGATATCAACCTATAAGAGACACACCTTGTATAATGTCATGTGCCACTGTGGGGAGTAAAGGATGTCCCCATATCATATCTTTATTAGTGTTTAGTAAAGACAATTAGTAATTAATTATCTTAATTAGTAGTAAATGTAATTAGTAATGGGTGGTTAAGATGTAACCATCTGGAGTGTTAGTAACCGTTAGATATTTGTGGGAGTGCCTAGCTTTATAAGGCGGGTATGTAATGAGAACTCGAATCCAATTTTAATCAATTAATCGTTTATTCGATTTTAGGTTGTGTTCGCAAGAACCATAGATTTAGGCTGTTCGCAAGAGCAGAAAAACTTGATTCGTGAGAATAAAGGGTTTATCCTGTCATTGTACATCCAGGTACATGACAATTGGTATCAGATTCTCATCCCGGAACCTGTAACCATGGCTACCACAGAAAAACTTCAAGAAATCTCAACTACCTTTACTCAACACACAGATTCAATCACTGAAATCAAATCTGTGATTAGCTCCATGAGTACCAAATTGGAACTTATTCTAAATCTGCTTGGAGTCGATCTACATCAGCCATCAAACATGGAAGAGTCTACTATTTCAATTGAGGATTTCACTGTCTCTCCATCTGAGGAAATCGAATCAACTCCTCCTGGTGTTGATGAAGAAAAGGATTCTCTCGAATTAGAGTTGATCCTTTTTTTTTTTTTTGAAAGAGAAGATGATACTTTAACTGATGGGATGAGTTGTCAAATTAAAGAAATCGGTACAACTTCCGTGAATAATTTTGATAGCAATAATCGCATCAACATGGGTAAAGTTTGTTTTTCTATTCTTCCTGATTATTCTCGGTTATTGTTTGATGGTGGAAATGATTTCAAACTCATTAAACGTTTTTCTTACTTAGCTGGAATTTATGAATTTGGTTTTGATACAATTACTCCATGTTCTTATGCACTATATGTTTGCTCAATTTTATTGGATGAATACGATGGAAATTCTGTGTATGAGTCGCTCCCTAAGAATGGGTACTGGTCAGATTCATGGTATGGTTCTTCAATTATTCGTATACCAACTAATGGGGTTGTTATTCAAACTGCGAGAATGTTGTTTGATAAAATGCCTGAGAGTGAGCCTGGAAATTTGTGGAATGTTGGAACTGATTACTTCTTATAGTTCAAAATGGGTAAGGTTCTTTACAAATTGTTTGTTGATGTATGTATTTCCCTTGCTTTCGATTCTAGCTACAGTGTGTTTGATTGTGGGAAAGAAATTGACCTTATTATCTGGATTTCTTGTTTTTCTACACTTGATTCTAAGTTTGGACATCGAATGAAATTGTGGCTTAGGGATTTCGTGTTACTGGTTTGGGATTCGTCTGGTGATATTGGTGATAGAAGTATATTACTTGTCCAGAGGTTGGGAAGGGAAATTTTTACCAACAGTTTCTTGATGTTTCTGTGGATGCGTGTTGGTGGAATTCATAATGTTTATTAATGCTTAGGTGGTTGTGAATGGGTGAAGTTTAGAATGCTTGCTCAAAATCCTGAGATGGCGTGTTACAAAGTCGTAGTTCTTACCAAGTCTGCTTACTGGATATATGATAGAGGCAAGCTGTTCACTGGTCATGGATGTTTTTCCGTAGCTGCTTCTTACAAATGTTGTGTGGTTACAGTTACTTCTGGGGTCACTTTATTTCTTGTATCAAAATGGGCGTCTGCCTACGGTTATGCATATGTTTATCGAGTTGTTCATGTTCTAACAGAAGTTGAAGTAGGCTATTTAAATACTGTCATGTTTGTTTGTTTGTCTCTGTGCTCTGCTCATCATGCGTGTTATTGGTGTTTCCTATATGGATCCTAGTGTATCAACCAAGAGGAAGCCACTTCCAGTTGGAGCTTTATGGACAGATAATGGCATTACAGATGCTACTTACAGTGATTCACATTCCATTGGTGTTGATGTTTGGGGTATCCTCACAGTGGGAATTAAGTTTTTGTCTTATGAGTTTCTGGAGTGCAGGGAATAGACCTCTTAAGGTGCTTGTTGGAGTTTACTCTTCTCTTGCCGGGCTTGTGCACTCCTACTGTACCTCATCTGGCAATGACTTTATACAAATGCTTAAGGTTGTAAGTTCAGCAGATGAACTTGTTCAATCTAATTTTTATATTTCTACATTGATGCTTGCACTTCCACTAAGTTTCCTTAGAATCCTCAGCACAAGTTTCTCCCTGCGCTGTTCATTTCCTATTCTTGAGTTCTGTAGTAACTATATTCTCCCACAAGAAGGTGTCCAGGTATTTCTGAATTCCATCATAGGTACTGGTCCTTTCTACATATGCTTTGCTCACCATGAATTATATGGGTGTATTCACCTGTGGAGTTCGAAGGGTGGTAAATTTTTTTCTCTCTACTTTATTTACATTTGTTACTTATTTGATCGTGGAAAGGGGTTTGATCGATCTCTTATGGATTGTTATATTGGGACATCTGTTTATGAGTTTGTTTTCGCACATGGGTACCAACTGGATTTGTTGCTGGCAGCCTTGATTGTGATTTTGTTTGTGCTGTAATCTTTTGAAGCTGGGGATAGTATTGATAGTGGAGAGCTGACTATTGCGATGTCAGAGAGCCTTAGTATTGTGCTTCCGATTCTTTCAAAACAGTTTGAATGTCTCTTGGTGCTTCTTCTTCCATATTCTACCAATGTAAGCCGCCATTTGTATAGGATAGGGTTATATTTACATTTTATTTGGCTTCCATATGAAGTACGAAGAAGACTGGCGACTGACGAGAAAATGCTATTGCAAGTTAGGAAGTTCCTTAGTAATTCTCTGCACACGTTTTGCCCTGCTTGGTATATTGCTCCTTGCTGCAAGAAACTGACAGATTTATACAAATTGGATTCAAGTGATTTGTTTGCTATCCCTTGTTACACTGATCTGTGGGGTTTGATATCTGAAACTGTGAAGAATTATTGTTGTATAATCTGTGTACTGGGGAGGATAGTTGGAACTTATCTCCATACTGCGATGGTCAACTTTCCAATTGCAATGTATATGGTATTCCCTTTGATGTGGAAGTTTGCCGCAAATGGTGATGCTCAGCTCACTGCCGTACTGGTGCGGATGACTAGTCAGGTTGAGATTCGTATTGGGTCGGCAACAAGGTCATTTCTCACTCAAATGGATGCTGACACCTTTTTCATGGTACTCACACAAGTTTATAGTGGAATTCAAGTGCTGGAGAGCCTCACAGGGATGATCACTGCAATTATGGCTACTGATCTTCTTGTTCTGGTGGGAGGAGCCATCATGATGTGCCACTGTGGGGAGTAGAGGACTTGGCAATTCTGTTCTCATCCTTGAGGACAAGGATGTTTGAAGGGGGTGGGTGGGTGGGTGGGGGGGGTGGGGGGGTGTCATGTGCCACTGTGGGGAGTAAAGGATGTCCCCATATCATATCTTTGTTAGTGTTTAGTAAAGATAATTAGTAGTTAATTATCTTAATTAGTAGTAAATGTAATTAGTAATGGGTGGTCCAGATGTAACCATCTGGAATGTTAGTAACCGTTAGATATTTGTGGGAGTGCATAACTTTATAAGGCGGGTCTGTAATGAGAACTCGAATCCAATTTTAATCAATTAATCGTTTATTCGATTTTAGGTTGTGTTCGCAAGATCTAGGTTGTTCGCAAGAGTAGAGAAACTTGATTCGTGAGAATCAAGTGTTTATCCTGTCATTGTACATCCAGGTACATGACATATAATTTAATAACTATCAAAAGGTTATTATACACAAGATGTACACTTGGTATATAGCGAAAGTTCGGAATCGAACCATTCTATGAGATAGTACTAAGTGTTTGATTAACGTACAAATGTATTTACTTTAATTATAAAGACAAATAAATATAATGCGGAAGTAAAGTAAATCTCACGACACACAAGATTTTGTAAACAAAGAAAACTGCAACGAAGAAAAACCCCGAAACCTAGTCCAGTTTTGAATATTCTCACAATTAAGCCGTTATACAAATTGACTACTGCAACTTCGTATAGTTGAGACCTAGTAAACTACTCCTAGTTACTTAGTTCCATCAGTATCCATGTGCTTACTACTAATCTAGTACACACACGTGAATCCCAAGATAGAGTTCACTATCTCAAGTTGCTTCACATGCTGTAAATACTTCTGCTTCTCAACTCCTATGGATCGTAATCCCAAACAGTAAATGATTAATCTGTTTCAGTGGATTTGGAATCAGGCAATCAATAATCATCGTTAGATGAAAAACTTGAATTTAGATTAACATAATAGAGTATACACTCTGGTTAGGATGAACCGTAACCGAACAGTGTACAATGACATGTTCATGAAAGGTTAGCTGAAACTAGCCAATCGAACGATAAGCTTAACAATTTTCATACAACACTTTAAGACTATAATCTTGAGTCACACATGTGATCAATCATGCCTAGATAATGTTTTTAGAGAGTTTTTCAAAAACCGATTATCTCATAGAAATAATTCTGATGCATCTGAAAATATTCGACAGGGTAAGTATGTGTACTGTATACCTGTTCATGAGTATTTTTGTCATGGTAAGTATACCGGGTATGTATACCCTTAAGACAAAAATGGGTTCAGGAATCCACAGATCTTTTCTGGTTTGCATACTAGGTATGCGTACCTTTTCAGTTTAAAAACCAACAGATCTTTCCCGGTTTGAATACTAGGTATGCGTACCTTCCTGGTTCAGGAGTCAACAAACTTTTTATGGTATGGATATCGGGTATGCATACCAAAAATTCGATGCTGAACTATAGTTATTCCGGTACGTGTACATGGTACATGTACTGCGGCTCTGGACTTATAACATTTCTCCTAGTATGTGAACTGATATGCATATTGTCATGTATCCAGATTTACAGTAGTTATATATCGGTGACACATCTCTTTAATAATCGATTTGAAACATTCCTGAATAACATCAGTGACACATATCACTGTTCCAGGCTATTTTCAAATGATTAAATCTTGAATCATAATTAGGTCATAAACAATAAGTTGTTCTTAACCAAATTCATCAAGTATGAGCAAATGTTCTTAATCTTAGCACATTTCGAGAACGATTATCAAGATAAACTTGATTCGAAATTTCTATTATGTATGGAATGTCTAATTTAGTCATGTGACATGTCTCATAGATATAAAGGTGAAAACTTGAGTAATAGGTGGTTCAGTCTTCACTTACCTTTTGTTGATGAAGTTCTCCAAAAGCTTCGGTTGTTCTTCGCCTTCAAACGGTAGAACGCGGTGATGTCTGGTACCCAACTACGCACTTATATCCTAATCCGAGACTTGACTAAATGTGGACTAGAAATCAAGATATAGTTTTGATCAACAAAATTTTACAACAAGCTTTAGATAGCAACACTTGTGTGTTCGACCGAGCAATGCACTAACAACCTCCCCCTTTGTCAATTTTAGCGACAAAACAATCAATACATATGGATCAAAAAATAAAGCTTCAAAACTCCAGAATCCATCATGCTTGATTTCCTTGGTTTTTCAACTCATTGAATTCTTCGTTACTTCAAGTTGCAATGATTATGAACATGTTCAACTCAGCAATCATTGTTGTTGAAGATCCATAGCGATAAAAACTTTGAAAACGGAAATTCTCAATCGTCGTTATACAGAAACATACGTCGTTATACAGAAACATAGTATTATTATCTTCTCCAAAGTTCAATTGTATCACAACTAAGAAGTAATACTACGATGATATGTTTCTCCCCCTTAATCAATACTTGAATCTTTTGCATAATAGGTGAAATCTATAGATGTTGATTCACTCCCCCTTACATAATGATCCGTAAACCATATGTATGTAGTGCGAAAAAACTAATTAATTCTCCCCCTTTTTGTCAATAAAAATTGGCAAAGGTACGAAAATTATGGGATTATAACGAATTCAAACAAAAGATACTTCAAGACTTAAAGGAATACATATAAACTTTAATTTAGATGATATCACAGAGTATAAAATACTTAACGTCTCATCTACGAGATTTAAGATACAAGCATCCCCTGTAATTTCCACATCCACTCTCTCCACAAAGATATATCAATCAAGCACAGGTTCAATTAAGAGATCTCCCAAATTTGATGTCATTCCCAAGAGAACAACATGAGTGACCTTACTTTAATAATAATAATAATAAAATCGGACAGTAACAAATCACATGGATATGTATCCTAAACATCGACATAGATTAATCTCAACGCCAGTTACGAACTAGGAGATAAATCTAATTGATATGACTCAACATAATAAAATCTTACAGAGTAGATAATGCAGTAATTACACAAGAGTGTGAACACGAGTAGATCAATACTCCGAAAAAATTCTCACAAAGCTTGTTCTATTTTTAGTTAATAAAACTTAATAAATTTAACTTTTGAGCATATATGAGATATCAGTTCAATTCACAAAAGGTAAAGGACACATATATCGCATAAGTCTTTGCAATACATAAAATCAATAATGATTAAATACTGCAAGTTCATCTTCCAAAAACTCTAGAATTTAAATATATAAATCTAAAAACATGCAAGATAAAAATCGTTGGAAATAGCTTGTGTACTCACAATATTTGCTATACCAAACCCTAGTTATCCTTCTTGAACACAAGAATAAATTCTCACGAGAAGTTTCCTAGTACATACACGAAAACAAAATAAGGAAGATTATAACTCATATGTAGTCAGTGACTTGAGTCTTAAGAGATCTAAGATTATCAACTGCTTTCCCCAACTCTGAATTAAGGAGCTTGAGATCCCTTTTATCTACATACAATTGATCGAACACAACTCTAATGTCTCTCATAATATTTCTAACCAAATCGGTGAACATTTGAACCGGTCTTGTCCCTGCATGTTCTTGAGCAAAGTAACAGGATATGGTGACAGGATTATCTTAAAACTCAACAATACCTTTGGTATCACCATCCTCCATCTTCTAGTTATCTTTCTTTGTGTTGTTTGAATTCTTCGAAGCATCCATAGTTACTGAAGGTTCCCGAGTTATACCAGCACTTGTATATATTCAAAGGTAGGCGTACCTTGAGTATATATATCTTTCACAGTTTCTAGGTCAAGAAAACTGAAGGAAGATAGATCATTTTCTAGAATCTTATGAAGAATATTAGTGTTAGAGCACTGCTCTGTCGAACTCGAAAGGTTGCTATCTCAAGCTTGTTTGTCAAGTTTAGTTGTTCAAAACTATAAGTCTTGATTTCTAGTCTACCTATAGCTATGTCTCGGATTAGGATAAAATGTGTAGTTGAGATTTAGACTTCATGGCGTTCATTGATTGAAGACGAAGATCTACTGGGGAGAGCTTGGAGGAACTTAATCAACGAAAGGTATGTGGAGACTAAAACTTATCTATCACTCAGAAGTCTATTCTATTCTATCTCATAATGAGACTAAGTCGTATAACTATATAGACTTTTATATTATACACATTTGATATTTCGAGCCGAGTTTAACTCGCTTATATATTTCTCGAAATATGTGTTGGAAGCTTTTTGCTTTATCTACGTTCATCATTATTCTTGACGAGTTTTGTTGGAAATAATTTATTTGTTGGAAACTAAATAATAAGTCAAAAGATGATCATGTGGAAAGTGCCTTGAAATATCTTACATGATTTGTGTAAGACAATCATTTGATGTCGACTCGGAATGTTTCGTATTGATCATTCAATCACTAGAAAATTACTTATAAGCTAATAGTTTGTGTGAGACAGCTATTGTCGTCTTCTAAGGATGTTTCAGTGATTGAAATGGGAGTTTAGAACAATTAACCTTTGTATGGATACAACACAGTATGCATACCAGTATGCAAACTGCTTTGGTATGATTCAGGTCCGGAAACCTAGTTTGCATACCAGTATAAAAACGGTT
This sequence comes from Papaver atlanticum, assembly GCA_023531105.1. Taxonomy (NCBI): domain Eukaryota; kingdom Viridiplantae; phylum Streptophyta; class Magnoliopsida; order Ranunculales; family Papaveraceae; genus Papaver; species Papaver atlanticum. The sequence goes on from JAJJMB010010581.1 coordinate 1,799,283, forward strand.
TTAACTATTAAAGTACGGAACCAAGTTTGCATACCATTATGCGAACGGTTCTACCTGAGTTAGGTCCGGGACATCAATATGCATGCCGGTTTGTAAACTGCTGGACAAGACCAAAGTCCGGAACTAAACTTTGCGTACCTGTTTGCAAATTTAGTGGTTAAATTCTAAAATCGGTTAAGTATGATTCCATACTCATGAACAAATACATTTATGAATTAAGGAATGCAATCTTTGCAAACCGTGGCTTAATGTTCACGAATTGATTCTTGTATAAGTACTTTGTACAATCATGAATCAAATCCGATTTTGGTTTAATTGTTTCTTGTATACTTTTATGAGACATAAATAATTAAACAGCTCTATGAGTAACCCAATTAGATTCATTTGATTATATTTCATGATTGATTGATCATCATATTTGATCTAGAAGTGTTAGATGAATGTGGTTAAGACGAAAGTGTTCATATGGCTAACTTCAGTTAACTATTGTTGAGCCAACTCAATATACACGTTTAGGTACGGTTACCCATATCTAAATGAATGCATATTTCATTTATATGTAACAAACTAAGACCATCTAATGGTGGAGAGATATTGGTTTGGTTTTAAGCAAACTTAGCTTGAATCTTAAATCAGGTTTTCATCTAACGGTGAGTATTGAATGCTTTGACTCTAAGCTAACCTAGATTTGATTGTAAGCAAACCCTGATTTGAAATACTATATAAGGGAGAACTCTAGCAACTGGAAAACCTAATCCCGACACTTTCCTGTGTCCTAGTTGAGACTAGAGTCGATTTTCCTTTAACCTAGGTTTTTCTAAAACCATTATAGGTTAACGACTTGAAGACTTCATTTGGGATTCGTGAAGCCAGACCCAACTATTTTCTTTGTAGTCGCGTGTTCTGATGTTACTTGTTCTATCATATTGAGTACTATCTTCTCTAAGATTTGCTCGAGATTTATCTCCGATAGGTAAGATATAAAAATTAATCACAAAGCTCTTCGTCTCATTCTTAGTGATTCCATAATAACTTCTTCTACTACCATATAGTTAAGTTATTGTGAGGTGATTGATATTTCTTGGCTATTCTTCGGGAATATATGACCGGATTATCAATTGGTTTCTTTTCACATTGATTTATCAAAAGACGGAATAAAACTTCATAGGTACTTATGTGGGAGACAGATTTATCTATCAGAATAGACTTATCTGTGGGAGACAAATTTGTTTATAAGTCTTCGACTTTGGGTCGTAGCAACTCTTAGTTGTGGGTGAGATCAGCTAAGGGAATAAAGTGCGTAGAGTCCTGCTGGGATTCAGAGGCGTAAGGAACGCGACTGTACCTTAATCGGTGTGAGACTTGCTTAGGGCTCAACCACATTCCAGTCTGAAGTTAACTTGTAGTAGGCTAGTGTCTGTAGCGACTTAATACAGTGTGGTTTTCAAATCTGGACTAGGTCCCATGTTTTTTTTGCATTTTCAGTTTCCTCGTCAACAAAACTTCTTATGTCTGTGTTATTTGCTTTCGGCATTATATTTGTTTATATAATTGAAATATCACAGGTTGTGCGTAGTTCATTCAATTGGTAAATCCAACCTTTGGTTGCTGATATAAATTGATTGACACTTGAATATTGGTCTTTGGTACCGTTCAACTTATTCTCATATCAATCAGTTCACGGATTTCATTCTGTTGATTTGCTGATTGATTTGAGAAAGAGATATAACTCTTGGATATCCTTCCTTGATTGAGTCTGACTGTCTAGTTGATTCTCTTGGAATTATATTAGAGTTAGTCCCTACAGATTGACAAACGAAATATTGGGTGTGGTTATTAGACCCCCGCTTTTTCAATTGGTATCAGAGAAGGTAAACACGCTAAGACTTCATAAGTCTGTGTTTGTAGCAATCTGACTCTATGGACAGAAGTGTTATCTCAAACAACGCATCACCAATTCAGAAACGCTCTGACTTGGTTCAAAACTTTGTTTCTCCTTAGAAATCTCTCATGTCTTCTCTATTGTCTGAAACTGTGTATAACTTAGAAACACGCCTAGATGAACAGTTGGATGATCTTTCGGATGAAAGTGATTCAGATGATGGAAACGATGTTGATGAGGAAGTCTCGCAATACATCAAGCTTTTTGACCATCTCGTAAAGAAAAAGAAGTCAACATCTTGCTTGACTGAGTTTCTGACTCCTCCCTGTCTAGAAAACAAGAAAATGAGAAAACTCTTTAAGGGTTACGATTGTAGATATAATCTCTTACAATCCCTTCTTAAAGATCGTGAAGAAGATGTGCGTTCAAAGAACTCTGAACATGAAACTCTTCATCGAAATCTTTGTGTTGAAAGAAGAACTTGCAGAATCTGAAGCAAGATGTAGCACTCAATAAAGTTGTTTTAATGACAGAGAAAACATTTTTCTCTCACTAGAAAAACAATTGGAGGCTGACCTAACTGTTTCTCTGAACAAGGTCAAGTTGCTGGAAGAAAACTTGAAAAAGTTTAACCCTAGCTCAAAAAAATTATCCACTATGATGAGAGCTTATAAGAAACATCGTGATACACGAGGTTTGGGATATGAAGGAATAGACGCTCCAGGTAGTAGTAAAATTGATTTTGTTTGTACTAATAACAATTTCCAGCAGAAAAATTTCATTGATGGCATAAGTGAAAAATTACCTTCAGCTGCAGAAGTTTCAAAGAACAAGGGTAGTCAATCTCCAAAGACAACTCATATGAGAACGGTTAATAGCATTCCTCTCAGTTGTTATTACTGCGGAAAGGGTCATCTTGAAAGGAGATGTCGTTTTCGTTTGCGGAATGAAAAACTTCATAACATTCTTATTTGGATGTCTAAGGAAGTAATCAAACCTGTTTCTCATATTACTGTTTTTAAATGTCCAACCTTCAGACAAGGAAAGTGCTGTGATGAGCCAATTCTTGCATGTAAGAATAACACAAAACCTTTTTACAATTGTAAAAATAATAATGTTATAAGGACAAATGACTGCTTTGTTGGTCCAATGAGTAAGAAAAGAACTTCAAACTCTTCTTCCATGGCTGAAGGAAGTGCTGGATCAAAAGTGTCAACCGTTCCTGAATATATTCATATCAATAATCTTTTTTCGGAACTCAAGACCAGTATAAATAGACTCAAGCGTAACATTAAGAAGGCAGGGAAGACAGCAGCTTCATGTATCTCTTTTCCTCTTTTTCTTGATTCTCTTGAGACTAACTCTATTGACTTCTATGATGTTGTTCAAGAAATAAAATGAGAGAATGTCAATACCATTGATGAGAAATATGCTCGTCGAATTACAACTTGACTGGTTACAGTTGTGCGTCCTCTTTGAGACTTTGTGAGGATGCACATAATTCTCAAGAAGATATCTTCTTCTTGACAAAGTGGTCTTTGTTGTATCTGTTTTTTGTTTTTTTGTTTTAAAATAAAATAATGATCATCTTACTATTGAGCCTTGCTCCAGTTAATTATTACTCTTGGTAAGAGCGATAACTCTTGAGATAATACTCTTTGTTGATTGTTTTGAAAAACTTCTGTCTGTCTTTCCTTTAAGACAGTTGACTTGTTGTTTATCAACAAACATCTTGTGCCCTAAATTTATTTGAGCTAGGATACTCTGTCATAAGTTTTGAACTTGCGTTTGATCTTGTGTCAAAACATGCTTCTAAAATAGGCTCCATTGATTCCCGGTTCTGAATTCTGGTTCATAACCACGAACAGTTCGTGCACCGGTTCCATATTGGAATGTATGGTTCCAACACTGACGTGTTTGGAATAGTTGATATGTGAATCTTGGGTTTTCTCCCTATCAAATATATATATATATAGAGAGAGAGAGTATTATATATATAAGAATATTAGTATTAGAGCACTGCTCGGTCGAACTCGCAGGCGTTGCTATCTCAAGCTTGTTTGTCAAGTTTAGTTGTTCAAAACTATAAGTCTTGATTTCTAGTCTACTTATAGCTATGTCTCGTTATTAGGATAAAATGTGTAGTTGAGATTTAGACTTCACGGCGTTCATCGATTGAAGACGAAGATCTACTGAGGAGAGCTTGGAGGAACTTCATCCAAAAAAGGTATGTGGAGACTAAAACTTATTTATCACTCAGAAGTCTATTTTATTCTATCTCCTAATGATACTAAGTCGTATAGCTATATAGATTTTTATATTATACACATTTGATATTTCGAGACGAGTTTAACTCGCTTACATATTTCTCGAAATATATGTTGGAATATTTTTGCTTTATCTACGTTCATCATTATTCTTGACGAGTTTAGTTGGAAACAATTTATTTGTTGGAAACTAAAATAATAAGTCAAAAGATGATCATGTGAAAATTTCCCTTGAAACATCTTACATGATTTATGTGAGACAATCATTTGATGTCGACTCGGAATGTTTCGTATTGATCATTCGATCACATGAAAATTACTTATAAGCTAATAGTTTGTGTGAGACAGCTATTGTCTTCTTCTAAGGATGCTTCAATGATTGAAATGGGAGTTTAGAACAATTAACCTTTGTATGGATAAAACACAGTATGCATACCAGTATGCAAAATGTTTTGGTATGATTCAGGTCCGGAAACCTAGTTTGCATACCAGTATGCGAAAGGTTTTAACTGTTAAAGTCCGAGAACCAAGTTTGCATACCAGTATACGAACGGTTCTACCCGAGTTAGGTCCGGGACAGCGGTATGCATACCGGTTTGCAAACTGCTGGAAAAAACCAAAGTCCGGAACTAAAGTTTGCGTACCCGTTTGCAAACTTAGCAGTTAAAGTTCTAAAATTTGTTAAATATGATTCCATACTCATGAACAAATACATTTATGAATTAAGGAATGCAATCTTTGCAAACCATGGCTTAATATTCATGAATTGACTCTTGTATAAGTACTTTGTACAATCATGAATCAAATCTGATTTTGCTTCAATTGTTTCTTGTATACTTCTATGAGACATAAACAATTGAACAACTCTATGAGTAACACAATTAGATTCATTTGATTATCTTTCATGATTGAGACTGATCATCATATTTGATCTAGAAGTGTTAGATGAATGTGGTTAAGACGAAAGTGCTCTTATGGCTAACTTCGGTTAACTATTGTTGAGCAAACTCAATATACACGTTTAGGTACGGTTACCCATATCTAAATGAAGGAATATTTCATTTGTGTGTAACAAGCTAAGACCATATAACAGTGGAGAGATATTTCTTTGGTTTTTAGCAAACTTAGCTTGAATCTTAAATCAGGTTTTCATCTAACGGTGAATATTGAATGCTTTATTTCTAAGCTAACCTAGCTTTTATTGTAAGCAAACCCTGATTTGAAAGACTATATAAGGGAGAACTCTAGCAACGACAAAACCTAATCTCGACACTTTCCTGTGTCCTAGTTGCGACTACAATTGATTCTCCTTTAACCTATATTTTTCTAAAACCATTATAGATTGACGACTTGAAGACTTCATTTGGGATCGTGAAGCCAGAACCAACTATTTTCTTTGTAGTTGCGTGTTCTGATCTTACTTGTTCTATCGCATTGAGTACTATCTTCTCTAAGATTTGCTCGAGATTTATCTCCGATAGGTAAGATATAAAAAGTAATCACAAATCTCTTCGTCTCATTCTTTGTATTCTACAATAACTTCTTCTACTACCATATAGTTAAGTTATTGTGAGGTGATTGATATTTCTAGGTTGTTCGGGAATATAAGACTGGATTATCAATCGGTTCCTGTTCACCTTGATTCATCAAAAAATGGAACAAAACTTCATAGGTACTTCTGTGGGAGATAGATTTATCTATCAGAATAGGTCCTAGGGTTTTTCTGCATTTGCGGTTTCCTCATTAACAAAACTTCTGGTGTTTGTGTTATTTTTTTTCCTCATTATATTTATTTATATAATTGAAATATCACAGGTTGTGCGTAGTTCAATCAATTGGTAAATCCAACCTTTGGTTGTTTACATAAATTGATTGACACTTGAACACGGATTTCATTCTTTTGATTTGCTGATTGATTTGAGAAAGAGATATAACTCTTGGATATCCTTCCTTGATTGAGTCTGACTGGCTAGTTGGTTCTCTTAGAATTATATTGGAGTTAGTCCATACAGATTTTCGAACGAAATATTGGGTGTGGTTGTTAGACCCCTACTTTTTCAATTAGCTCATTACTTATACGGGTTTTAGATCGGTTATGGGACCCACACGGTTAGGGGTTCGTGAGTTCAAAAAGTTCATGACCAAATTAATTCCCAAGAAAGGTCATATAGACAACATCAACATTGTTCTTAGCTCAATAAATGGAGATTTAGAGTACAAGAGTTAGTTGATATTCACATCAAGACATTTGATGTGACTGTACAAAGGACAAGCCTTATGAAAGTGTTTAGAACCATGTTTTTGCGCACGAGTAAAATTTTCATAAAATAAGATAATCATATGTCAAGAAGGGAACGATTTTCTTTCTTGAACAAGTTGTGCATCCTCCTTACAATTGTTGCAGGAGGAAGCACTGTATGCCATAATCAAGTTATGTTATGATAAGCATCCAAAAAATGATACTTTCTTGTTTAGTACTTGTTATATCTTTAACGCAGTTTTTCTTAGGTGAGCTACTGAGGGATAGAGAGACATAATTCTTACATGTATATAGCCTTTTCTTTGTCCTTTTGATGCCTCATCTCACGGTTATCCTGCGTTATGAGTTCAGAAATCCTATTATTAATTCTTTTATGAAGGTCCGTAATTGTATAGTTATGAGTTTCTGGGAAAGCTTTCTTCGAATTGAAGTTATCTTTCTCTCTTTTTTTTTCCATGTAATTTGAGAGTTGCAACACAATTAATAACTTGGTGCAAGGATTTTTGTAAAACAGAAATCTTATCTCTCTCAGTTACTGATGAAAAATCTTTTGAAAAACTTTTCGTATGGAAACAAGGTTCCACACTAGACAGTTTTCTTTTAGGATTATTCTTGCATGGTTCCATATGACCTTCTTGTTTACATTGGAAAGATTTTTTTCCGAGATCTAACGGGATCAGATTTACTTTTCCTCTGTGTACTGGATTTCCTTTTTAAGGTACTTGAAACCATTTCTCTGAGTGCTGAGAACCATGAGAAATTTTGCTTTTCAGAGAATTTTCTGGAGAGCGTACTGAGTTATTTATTACTTGACCACATGGTGGTTTTAGTCTAGATAACTCTTTTTCCAAGTTCTCAATCGTTGAAAGTGCTTGTATTAGATCATCTCCTGATTCATTTAATTTTTTCTTCAAGAAATTTTCTATTTCATTACTTTCCTCAAGTATTTTTTTAAGAAAAACATTGCTTCGCTCTTTTGATTGAAGTAGTTCTTCGAGAAGGTTAACTCGGTCATGAAGAATGGATTGAGAGCACATTTCATGGTCAGAGTCCTTGACTGCATATAAAGTTTTAACTACAGGTTTATCATGACAGTTAATGAACCTGTTGTGCAACTGTCTTCTCAGAATGTTTGATAAACTACTCGGTCGTACACACAGGAGAGGTGTATTGCCGAATAAGGAAATCTCCTTCCTCGTGCTATTTTTTATTCTGGGAAGTACGTACAATGAGTATTTTCTTGGTAAATTAAAAACCATACTTTGACTCATTGGTTACAAGTTTTATCGTTTACAAACACAAACTTATTAGGTTTTCCGTGTTTGCCTGCTCTGATACCAATTGAAAATGCGGGGGTACCGAAATACACCACCAACTTTTTCTTTGGAAAAATATATGGACTAAACTCAAATACAATTCTAAGGGTTCAACTTAATGAATCTCAATCAGGAATTATATGAAGAGGTTATATCTCTTTCTCTCACAATCAGTATGTAAACAAAGACAAGTCTGTGAACCTGATTATTCCGTGAGAGTACTTGGACAATTCCAAAGATCAATATCCAAAATCAATCAAGTCGTATCCGATAATTGCGATGGACTTATCTACTTGAATTGTTTTTACGTACAAACGGTGATATTTCGATTATAATGATAAACAATATAATGCGGAAAAGAAATAACACATACACCAGAAAAAATTTTAACGAGGAAAAGGTAGGTGCAGAAAAACCTCGGGACCTAGTCCAGATTTGATAACCAAACAATATTAAACCGCTACAGACACTAGCCTACTATCAAAACTTCGGACTGGAATGTAGTTGAAATCGAATCTATAGTCACAAAGATTCAGTTACAGTCGCGCTCTTTACACCTCTTGAATCCCGCAAGACTCCGCGCAATTGATTCCTTTAGTTGACTTCCTTTACAGCCTAAAAGTTTCTTCAACTTAATTGAAGACTTTAAACCAATCTTCCTCCCACATATAAGCCTATATGTGATTTCCGTTATGATCAAATATCAAGGTGAGGAAGGAAATCGATTGCAATAGATAAAGTCAGGCAAACCTCAAAATCCGATCTTATGACTCCCGAAGAGCAGACTAGATTAGTATTCACCTCACAAGTAGATACTTGTAGAATCACAAAGTCTGAGACGAATAAACTTTGTGAGTTTTATCTATCTTGTTTGTTGGAGATAAAGGATCAATAATCAAAACAAGATCAAGATACATGAACTATCAAGATAAACATAGTTAGACCTGGATTCACGAATCCCTAGGTGAAGTCTTTTTAATCGCTAGACCTAAAAAGGTTTAATGGAGAGGACGACTCTAGTTTACAACTATGACATACAAGAATAGTGTCAGGGATTCAAAAATCCCAGTTGTTTGAGGTTCTCCTTATATAGACTTTCAAGATCAAGGTTGCTTTAAATTTAATCTAAGGTAGCTTTGGAATCAAATAATCAATAATCACCGTTAGATGCAAAACTTGACTTGAGATTAACATAATAGAATATACACTCTGGTTAGGATGAACCATAACCGAACCGTGTACAATGACATGTTCATGAAAGATAAGCTGAAACTAGCCAATTGAACCGTAAGCTTAACAATTTTCATATAACACTTTAATACTATAATCTTGAGTCACACATGTGATCAATTATGCCTAGATAATATTTTTAGAGAGTTGTTCAAATGCCGATTATCTCATAGAAATAATTCTGATGCATCTAAAAATATTCGACAGGGTAAGTACGTGTACTGTATACCTGTTTGTGAGTATTTTTTTTATGGTACGTGTACCAGGTATGTATACCCTAAAGACAAAAACAGGTTCAGGAATCCACAGATCTTCTCAGATTTGCATACTAGGTATGCATACCTTTTTGATTTAGAAACCAAAAGATCTTTTCCGGTTTGCATACTAGGTATATATGCGTACCTTCCTGGTTCATGAGTCAACAAACTTTTTATGGTATGGATACCAGGTATGCGTACCAAAAACTCGCTGCCGAACTGTAGCTACGCCGGTACGTATGCATGGTACATGTACTGCGTCCGTGGATTTATAACAATTATCCCAGTATGTGAACTGGTATTCATATTGTCCTGTATCCAGATTTACAGTAGTTTTATATCTCTTTAATAATCGATTTGAAACATTTCCGAATAACATCAATGACACATATCACTATTCCAGACTATTTTCAAATGATTAAATCTTGAATCATGATTAGGTGTTCTTAACCAAATTCATCAAGTATGAACAAATGTTCTTAAGCTTAGCATATTTTGAGAACGATTATCAAGATAAACTTGATTCGAAATTTCTATTATTCATGTAATGTCTAATTTAGTCATGCGACATTGTCTCATAGATAGAAAGGTGAAAACTTGAGTAATATGTGGTTCAGTCTTCACTTACCTTTTGTTGATGAAGTTCTCCAAAAGTTTCGGTTAATCTTCGCCTTCAAATGGTATCACACAATGATGGCTAGTACTCAACTACACACTTCTATCCTAATCGGAGACTTGACTAAATTTGACTAGAAATCAAAATATAGTTTTGATCAACTAAATGTGACAACAAGCTTGAGATAACAACACTTATGAGTTCGACCGAGCAATGCTCTAACAGTTTCTTACTTGGAAGAATCATGTAAAGATATCAATTCTCTAAAGAAGGTTCACGCTTTCATTATAACTTCTAGTTTATTAAAAAAAACAAAACCATGTTTTTTGGGGTTATAAACTTCTAATTTGTTATGTAGAATTTGATAAACTATATGAACCAAAATAGGTTTTCACCAACATCATTATAAACAACAGAAACAACAATCTCAACAACATAGAAATAACTTATCTTTGGAATATAACATTAGTTCGATATTTTAGAACTGGTTATATTACTTTGGAGTTTTAAAATCATATTGTGATTTTAGAAAACATTCTTATAATAAAATTAACATAGATAGTTCATCAATCACATTTGCTTTTAAAAGTTGTATTGTGCTTCAGGGTTCATTACAATTTGGAAAAAGGGAGTCACGTGGATGCTTTGGTTTTTTGGGGGTGATAGTGGAAAAGTTGAAACATAATTGGACGACTACCGAAGGGAAGAGTCCCTTAATGATGAAAAAGGGTGAGTTTGTTCGTCGTGTATTTTGTACCAAAAAAAAATGATTTATGGAATTTCAAAAATAAATCAACACAATTTGTAAAAATAGATCATGGATTTCGATCAAAGACAATCAAATGAACAAATTACATCTTCAAAGCACATCAAAAAATAAATTGACTCGATCAGAATCGATGAATTTCAGTATTTTTTTTCATCTAAAAAAAGGGTCAAAATGACCCAACTTCGGAGGTATGGTTGGAGAAATTCCCCAAGCTTTCACAAAAAGTTGAAATGCCCTATTATTTCTAATTTACCATTAGAACTAGTTAAGAGGCCGACTAATGCCTTTTTGATCGGTCAATAGTCATATTAATTGCCACTTGTTCGCACGATAGACTGGACAAACCATTGACTGACATGTAGCTTCTGCCAGATGAACCAACCAAATGATGACACGTATCACATATGAAAAAATATTTATACCTGATGAGCGTTGTTAATTTGGGACACATGTGGCCCAACTAAAAATTAACATGTGGATTTCGGGTGACATGTATCATAATGCAATAGTTGACCCTGTCGCACATGTTTTGATTGCACGTATTACTCAAACCAAATCTCTTTCATATTCTCTTTGTGTTTAGGTCACAGAAAAAAATAATTAACAGAACGATAAGGAATTAGATCGAGAGAGAAATAGATCCGTAGATAGGTAGAAAGAGATCGATAGAGGGAGTTAGATCGACTGCAAACAGAGCGAATCATGAATTATATCGAGAGACGGTGTTGTTTTAATCTTGGTCAAAGAATATTAATTTTCATTCAGAAAACAAGTACGTAATTGAAATTCTTTATTTATTTTTGTTAAAATCGACTGATGCATGATATTTTTTGATGTTTTTGTTGATTATAATTGAATTGACATAATTGAGTCATTAAATTAGTGTTTTGTAGGTATCTAAAATTGAGAATATTGAAATTACGTTTTGTTTTTTCCTAAATTGACTACAGCATGATGTTTGATTTTTTTTTTTAATTATATTTGAAATTCAAAATGATTGATTTTGTCACTAGATTGGAAACTAGGAATTTATAACATTAAGAATTTATGAAATCGAGAATGACGTTAGGGAAATAATTGATTGATATTTTTAGTACTTGTTGTTCACAAAATTAGGGAAAATTAGGGAATTTATTAAATTAATTGGGAATGAAATTACAAAAATACAATAATCGATTGGTATTTAGTTGATGTTGTTATTGTTGGTGTTATTATTGATATAATGGAATTTTAAATGACGAGGGTACCAAGTACATCACAATCTTTTCGTTATCAACCTACGAGAGACACACTTTGTATAATCTAATAATTGTCAAAAGATTATTATCAACAAGATGTACACTTGGTATATAGTGAAAGTTCGGAAACAAATCATTCTATAAGATCGTACTAAGTGTTTGATTAACGTACAAATGTATTTACTTTAATTATTAAAAAAAATAAAATAACGCGGAAGCAAAGTAAATATCACGACACACAAGATTTTGTAAACAAAGAAAACTGCAAGGTAGAAAACCCCCGAGACCTAGTCCAGTTTTTAATACTCTCACAATTTAGCCGTTATACAAATTGACCACTGCAACTTCGTATAGTTGAGACCTAGTAAACTACTCCTAGTTACTCAGTTCCATCAGTATCCATGTGTCTACAACCAATATGGTACGCCCACGTGAATCCCTTGATAGAATCCACTATCTCAAGTCGCTTCACCTGATGTGAAGACTTCTGCTTCTCAACTCCTCTGGATCGTAATCCGAAACAGTAAATGATTAATCTGTTTCAGTAGCTTTGGAATCAAGCAATAAATAATTACCGTTAGATGAAAAACTTTACTTTAGATTAACATAGCAGAATATACACTCTTGTTAGGATGAACCTTAAACTTAACCGTGTATAATGACATGTTCATGAAAGGTTAGCTAAAACTAGCCAATCGAATTATAAGCTTAACAGTTTTCATATAACACTTTAAGACTATAATCTTGAGTCACACATGTGATCAATCATGCCAAGATAATATTTTTAGAGAGTTGATCAAATGCCTATTATCTCATAGAAATAATTCTGATGCATTTGAAAATATTCGACATGGTAAGTACGTGTACTGTAAACCTCTTCGTGAATATTTTTGTCATGGTACGTATACCGGGTATGTATACCCTTAAGACAAAAACGGGTTCAGGAATCCACAAGTATTTTCCGGTTTGCATATTGGGTATGCGTACCTTTTCGGTTTAGAAACCAACAGATCTTTTCCGGTTTGCATACTAGGTATGCGTACCTTCCTGGTTCACGGGTCAACAAACTTTTTATGGTATGGATACCGGGTATGCATACCAAAAAGTAGCTTATGAACTATAGCTACGCCGGTATGTGTACATGGTACATGTATTGTGGCCCTGGACTTTTAATAGTTCTCCCAGTATGTGAACTTTCATGTATCCAAATGGAAGTAAGTAGATGAATTATAATACATACAACAAGCCTGATGTCTATCGAAATAAACTGAGTGTCTGGATCCCATTCAATCAAGTGTGCATGAAGTATCACAAATATTATAATACCGAAAAGAAAATTCTCTAGTCTTTAATGTTCAATCTTCAAAGTACCTGCACAAACAACTTGATTCTCACTAATGATCGATCACACACACAACGCAGTATGTTAACAATGGATGATTACAAGTCTTATCTTCACTAAAATCAAATAGATGAACTCGTCAATCCTTGAACTAGTTCGAGTGGCCTTAGTTATATCATGAGAGAAGGACCACAAAATAAACAAACTACATCTATCAAGGTTCAACTTTACGTTTAGTCAATCAAATCAATAATTGTAAACTAAAATAACAATACGATTTAATTTCCCACCAATGGTACTACTAAAAGCTTCTTGATGCAAAAGAAGACTTTAAACCAAGGCCACGCAAGAGATTTCACCTAATTAGGGTACTCTCCTCTATCAAAGAGTATCTAAAATACTACGACTAGGGCTTCGCAGATAAACATTTATGCAGTGTGTCACGGATGATTTTGTAAAAATACAAGATCCACTAATTATAGTGTAAATACCAAGGCTTGTTTGGACAAAAGGGAATTACCAAATCCAAAAATCCTTAAGATATGTAATTAAATGTAGATTTTTTCAGTTTTGTAAAAATTCCAACTGCAACCCAACTCATACACCGAAATCTGTCTTGGATGACAACTAATATTAGCTGGCATACAACATATACTTTACTTAAATTAAATAGCAACAAGAGATAAGTTATCTTCTGGGATATGGAAGGCATATAACTTCGAATATCTAAAAGATATTTATAATTTTCGGTTTCGTGATCCTTGAATATCACGGGAAATACTTGAACATTAAGCAGTAAGAGTTTAGCATATATTCAAGTATTATTCGACTTTCCTATATTTTTGATAGCTACATAACCCATAAGATAGTAGACGAACCCAAAATGCCATTTTGGTTATATAGGATCGGTCCTACAAGAGATCTATAGGATCGGTACTAGTAGAGATCCTTGTTTAAGGTATCGGTCCTACTAGAGATCCTACTGCATCACTATTCAACTATGAAACAAGTTTCGAAAGTCTACTTCCTTAAACTATGTAATTAAACATAAATTTGAGGTATGGATTCAACAAGAAGTTATAATACTAAATAATAATGAATTACCAATTAGTATTATGTCTTTCTACGAAGTTTGTAAATAAACTATATATACTTCGTACCTCTATGTACCAAAGTTGTATGAAATAACTAGGATATCTTTCCTTGAAACTTTGATCATAGTAAAATGATCAAGTCAGCAATTCTAGAGACAAGTAACAAACTCCATATGTTATGTTTTCAATATACACCAACTTGAAAGAAACGTAAATAGAAATGGAACACGCAAAATTTGTTTACTAACCTCAAATAGAAAGGTGATGTATTCGTTGATGCCGATACGCCTTCAGGTTCTGCAAAGTAACAAGATCGAGTCTCAATATCCATATATTCCTAGTCTAACCTAACAAGGTAGACTCCAGTAATTAAATCAAGCAGCTAAAGAGAGAACATATGAGTTTTTAGCAAGGGGTTTAGTGAGCACTAAAGAAAGCAAAAAGAAAATTTAAGGGTTTGATGATATTTTTGTTGCAAAGATTAGGGTTTTTTAAGAGTATTACATGCAATTCAAGGATTATTTATTCTTTTATGTGTGTTTTTGCACTTGGTTCAAATTATTAATGTCAAGTTCTATCAGGAGCAACCTAAATATAATTTTTAGTATGATGCATGAAATATTCGGGACATAGTCCTTAACAAAAAGTGTCTGCATCCCTTAAGGTTCCACAAGAAAGGTAATAACATATGCAAGTTTTTTAGTGTTTTAGGAAATAGTAATTAATCATTTTAGTCCAAAGTTTCTATGGAAACCTGATGATGACGAAGATGTTAGAAAAATACTAGTGGATAAAAACAAAATAGACTTTGCAGGAATGCTAGGTAGCTTTGATTGCATGCACTAGATATTCCATGGATGCCATACCTCTTGGGAAACTCAGTGCCCAAAACCCACAGTCATTTTAGAAAATGTTGCTACTTGTGATTGTCGGGTATAGCATGGACTTTCTGTTTCACCAAACGACATAAATAATTTGCAAAAATCACTTACATATGAAGGATTAAAGTATGGAATTTTCCCCTAAGTAAATTTTATAATCACCGGCAATAATTACACGCATGGGCATTATCTGGCGGATGAAATCTATCCATAATGGTCAACTTAGTTGAAAATTACAGTCAGCCCGACGGGGGTGCTGAATCTCGTGTGCTTAAAAGTATTTTAATACGCAACAAATGGATTTGAGGAAGGATGTTGAATGTGCATTTGAAATTTTGCAGAAAAAGTTCATTATCACTTATAGCCCATACCGTTCCTTTGATTTTATTGAAATGCAAGGGGATATGCTCACGTGCATCATTTTGCACAATATGGTCATTGAGGAAGTTGACGTGATTTTTCTTGGACTAGTTATCCGGATGAAGATTTGAGGCCTGAAATTCAACCACTATATAGTGTACCTTCAAGAGATAATTGGGATCCAAGTCAGAGTATTCAAGATGAAAATCTTTACGCAAGGCTACGAAACGATCTGAATATACATCTCTGGGATGAAAATAGAGCCGGGCGCAGGACTATATGTGCGAAATTTAGGTGCATTGTGTTAGCATTTAATATGAATTTCATTTAGTGAATAAACTTTGTCTTAATTTGAAGTAGATAATAAAAATTTAATTAACTAGAACTATTATACTTAAGTTAAATTAATTAAAAAATATAATTGGACGACCGAAAAGAGTCCTTATATATGTTTACTTGGGAGTTAAAATGTAAATGGACGCAAAATTTTATTTATTTTTTAACCGGTTTAATTGAATAGGAATTGATCATTTTTTTTTCCAAAATTGATTTGATAATTAGATAGGTATAACCCCCGGCTATTATTAAACACCATCAACTCGATCAAAAACGTGAATTGATCGTCAATTATTTCGACCTAAAAACCTTCAAAGAAAACGTGGTTTATTCGAATTTGTAACGGTTTCATTCATATCGATCAAATTGGATCGAAAATTGATAATCATTTCATAAAATTATTTCAACAATCAAAGATTCGGGGGTCTTCAATTATGTATAAACTCCATTAAATCAAATGAATTCCATCAATTTCACCTTCAATTGCTTCAAATCAAATCAAAATTGAAACAATATGGCGTTAACTAAAACTGTGGTATAAAAAAAACGGTTAGTAACGGATATTTACGTTCCTAATTTGTTTTCCATCACCGACTAGAAGATTTTCGTTAATTAAATCGGATCGAATTTGACCAAATCTTCGGCCGGCCCCCACTGCTCACGGTAATCTAAGAAATGATCTGAATGCACATTTTTGGGAAAAATATGGAGCCAGGCGCAGAACCACATACATGTATGCGAAGTTTAGTTGCGTTGTTAACATTTAGTGAGAAATTCATTCAACGGATAAACATTGTCTTAATTTGAAATAGATAATTATAATTTAGTTAAATTTAATTTCAAACTAGAACTATTATATTTAAGTTAAATTAATTATTGAATTTAATTTTAACCCAAAACTACTAAAACTAGTGCATTTGACTTACACTCACACTAAAAATAGTTGAAACTAACTATTACCTTTTACTTATCATCTACACCTTGAACTTCATTAAGTTCATCAGAGCCGACAGGGTTAACGAACTGATGGTTTCTTATTCGACCATGGTTTTCGGTAACTTGTTAAAATACCTTTGTCATAGACTATGTTGTTGCGGATCTATCTTTGAACTGTCCGTTGTAACAATCTTACGTTTGTCCTGAGCAAAATAATGTTATTCTTTCAAAAGACGACTTCTTTTAAGCTGATTTCCCATAAGATTGCGATAAACTGATCTTTATATTTCACTTTCAGGTTGGGTTGTGACAACCCGAATCAATAACAATAGTTCGGCCGACCCTATTATCAGTAATTCAAGGTTTTCACTACATGAAAATAGATTCACATAGCTCACACTAGCTCAAAAAAATATTTGTTTTAAATAAATTAGAAAAGAAATAATTTTATCACATTAACAAGTTATGAGATAGACCAACACATTCATTAATGAAAGAATTATGTTTTAATAAAGTTTTGATAAGAAAACTTATTAAGAAAATAATATTCAACAACGTGATAATCTTGTTGAAAATAAAGGAAAACAAATTCAGAAGAAAACTTCATCAAGGAAAGGGTCCCACTTCTTCCCGGATACTACAGCGGAAACTCGAGAAAACCCCAAGATTAATCACTTACTTACTCAGCTACCTGAAACTGAAAATCAACACAAGGTCAAAGCCTTGTAAATTGCAAGATCACTCTTAGTCCATTAGTTCAACCGTTGAATATAAAAGCAAGTAAGAATAACTACACTAGCTATGAGATAACATCGTATACGCTAATAAAGTTCACTAGTTCATAACCTTCCACAAAGATAAAGTTCAGTAGCTTGAAACATTTCTTTACCATGTAACTCTTCAAAACAACATACACATAAGACAAAAAAATACATAAAAGCATCCCACGGAGACACACAAGCTATTTATTGAATAATTGTATCCCTGACCTTGGCGAATATCAATTTAAACATACATATCACTGTCCACCGCGACGCACAAGCTATCTACAATGCATAGTTATGGTCCCTGATCTCGACAAATAATAAAATCACACCACAGCCCACCGACGCACGTAAGCATACATGCTATTGCGGTGATCTCGGCGTTCACACAATAACAACTACCCACCGGCTCTCACAAGCATAAAAGCTATAACGGCCTGATTTCGGCATACCGCCCACCGGTGCCAACACGCGTAATAGCTAACATGGCCCTGATCTCGGAAAACACAACAAACACAAATGTGTACAAGCAAAGCAAAGCAACCAAACACACACCACAACGAATAGGACAGAAAAGACGTAAACATTCGGAACTTCAATAGCCGACAATTCACAGTAAAAACTAGCATTACACTTTCCTGATCTTTATGAATTTCAACTGGAAACTCACAAGAACCTATATTAACACATGTTAAATTTTCATCAGGTTCTAACGGCTACAAAGTTCTGTGAAAGGTATTCAGTAAGCCTAATTCAGACAAAGTTCTCCTCTGGCACTGTTTGGTCTAGCAAGGGTTTTAGGGTACCAAACGAAATGTGATTTCTATGAAAATTTTACAGGACAATCATCATAACATAGAACATATGCATACAAAATATAAGCAAAATCTAACGGTTAGATAATTCATACAAGAGTTCAATCCGTATTACACAGTGCCAGAAATCTACAGAAACGCAGTTAATAAAATAAATTTATTCAAGGCATTAACAGTATCCGATCACCCTAAAAATTTAACCAAAGGTATATAACACACTATAGTACAACATATCATAAATTCAGAACAAACCAACGGCTGGAAATTAATTTACATGCAAAACAACGTCTGCAATTCATATGCAATTTAGGGTTCCGAAAATGGGTTGATTTATGGTTTACCCTAAGAATGATTTTGAACTACCAATACAAATAAGAAGCTTAAATAAACAAAATCAAACTAATAAAGTAAGAACAAACTTTCCTCTAAGTGGAGAGAAGAGACGAATCAAACCAACGAGAGAACGAAATCAAAATCAATCCATCCCTAGATCCTTCTTCTTTCGCACGGCGGTTTTTCTTTTGTTTTTTTCTCAATTTTCTGATCCCTAACGTCTTATGCAAAGCTAGGTTTATCTCTTTTGTTAACACCCTAGTTTGACAACTTATAACCAAACCCTTCCCAAATGATAAGGGGAAAACTCATCTATCACAAAAAAGATGGACGTGAGTTATCTTACACTTCCAATACACACTTACCAAGTAGGAAATTAACCTATAGTTCATGATTATTAACTAGGGGTATTACATGGGTCTTCATAAACTGGACCATGTTAAAATCATTTGGAGATTCTTCTTGGGATTGTTTTCTCTGTCTTTTGGCATCTTTTTGACCAATACTTTTAAATTTGTAGTTTTACCAGCATTAAGATTTTATTATCAACTAGGTATCACCGGGGCCTTACGGCCCCGGATCAACCTTTGGTTAGTGTCATGTGTCACGAAGTTTTTGGTATTCTATACATGGTTTTTTAACTTGGTATAAATGTTGCGTGAAAATACTTTAAAATACTATTAATATACTTAACCACGTACCCCATTGATATAGTTTGGTTTATGTTATCTAGGTATCACCATTAATGATTTCCAGAATGTTTACCTTGGTGTTTTTTTTATTTGTTTCTTCCAGGATAATTAAATGGTGATCAATGATTAAACGTAAAAATCACCTTTGAAATTTAATGACAATAAAAGTATAATGTGACTTACGTGGATTATGATGGCCATATTTATCCAATAAATTATAACATGCAAGCATGGTTTGAAATGTACAAATGAAGAATTCAAGTATTTGCTTATTCTTAAGAGAAAAAAAATCTAAGAATCTGAAAGTAATAAGTGTAAATTTTAAAAATCAATCCATGAAAATTATTCGAAGGGAAAACAGTTTAATTTGAGTTGTTTTCCAAAATCCATGGCCAGTGACCTCTGATAAGTGTAACCTTGCATTGCCAAATTAGTATTCATCATCAGTAACTCAGAACGATGTTGGTTTCCTAAAGAACAACTATGTCCCATTTCTATTCATGAACGGTACAATTACTTGTTAAATGATATAATTCTCGACACTTGTTACATCTTGATCTTGACAACTCTTGACTCTTCAAATATCAGAAAGATAAAATTTCTCTTATATAATTGGTACTGTTGGGATGTTAATGCTTCCATATATGCACCTCCTGCCATCTATCTGCAATGTGACATTAGGTTAGTATACCTTCAGAGAAGGTTAAGAACTCAAAGCACCATGTTTTATTTTATATCTCCACACCCTTGCAAACTTGATTTGGTAGTAAAATTGATAATCTCAAGCAGAACAAACAATAGAAGAATATATACCTTCTGCAATATTATCTTGAATTTCAGGATCTCTTGTAAAATTCTCACAGTTTATTACGTTCATTTCACTATGTTCTCTTTCCCAGAATAAACGTAAGTAAGATTTCAAACTTCTCTTAGGATAACAATTCATTTCTTTTTCTTCCCCGAGATATGTGCATCAGCTACTTTATCCAGAATCTTGAAAATTTGAGACTTTGTTATTAACTATTAAATTTAACATGTATACTTTGCAAATAATTCCCACCATATATGCCCACTATATCGAATTTAGCCATATGAATGAAATTTTGCAATTAACTAACCCTTGCACTAATAGTTTAACATCATTATTCACATCTTTGAATTTGCACATCACATTCACCTTTCATGTGCTTAGTTGGTTGGATGTGCTAAGATTTTATGTTTTAACATGAGTTAGGGCATATAGTGCAGCATTATATTTGAATTGTTAAGATGTCGGAGAAAGTATCACTTTGAATTCGTATAAATATCTACACGTAAGTCCTCAATATGTTGTATGTAATGATATAGCAGTTATTTTAGTGCCAAAAATGCAGAGTAGACATTAAGTTAATACCTTTAATGCAAGTACCTGAATTGAACTGCTCGGAGAACTATACCCTTACTGCTCAAAGTAACGTCTAACTTGTTATTAAATTAGTTGTTTTGGTGCCCAAAATGCAAAATGAACAGTAAGTTAAGACCTTCAATGAAAGTACCAGACTGCTCGGAGAACAGTAGATGAACTGCTCGTTATGCTCGAACTGCTCAAAGTACCTCCTGAGAAAAATAAATGTATTTTAGATAGACCACAAATACTAAGCTAATAATAAACCTACAATCTTCAAAGTTTAAATTTTCCATCATAAAATAATTTATAAAATAGGTTGCTAATTTCCATTTTAAGAAAATTTATAAAATAGGTTGCTGCATAAAAATCCGAAGGAATGGATAGAAAACTTTAATATTTAAGCATGACAATGAAGTTACAATTGAATCCTTCAAAAAAATTAAAACAAAGGATTTTTTTTTTAATAATAGAAACCCTACTCGGTGAGATGACCTAGTAGGTAACAATTCATTTTCATTTGATTCATAATAAAGAATAAACCAACCCCATCGGAAGATTTTTTTTTCTTGTTCTTCCTATCATGATAATTGTTTCAATGTCTTCCAGGTTAATAAAAGTCGGATAATGAATCTGACATGATTTGAACATGCAACATGTTGACGTAGAGCTAGACACGCTACCATTATATATTTTTAAAAATATTTGGAAAAATGCTTGATATACATATTATATGTTTAAAATTCGAAAACGAAGTTTCGGTAACTCCGAAATTTCACCGAAAATCTCTCCGAGATAAAGTTGTCCCATACAGAGACGGACCGAAATCTAGAATTAACTAAATTGGTTGTTGCATCTAATGAAATTGTTGTTATATTTAACAAAATTAAATTGCAAATTTAGAGAGTTGATTTCGTAAAGGAGAAATAAGATCATTGAGTTGCAGTTCGTAATGTCTTCTAGTGTCTTAATCACACTCATCCATACCTCTATGATCCATATGGCTCGAAATTTTCTGTAAAGAATAGTTCGTACTTGTATTGTTGAATTTATATTTTCACTTCCAATCGTCTCGCTCATGTGCTCCCCTTTCGCTCATGTGCTCCCCTTTCCTATAACTCCTCCACCTCTTAGAATGACCAATGAACTATGTCTAAAAGGTTTTGATATGTGAAAGTCGGATACAATCCCTACCCAAACCCAACCCGTCGAACTCAACTATCCAATCAGACTAATACAACCTTTGGCGGTGGGGATTAAAAACCTAACTTAATCCTTACTAGAGTTGATGAGAAACCCCTTAGCTATAAGTTTGAACCCTTTAGATGTAGTATAACCTACTAATTAAATTTTTCAATACTGTGAATAGATTGCAGTGTTTTTTGTTTGCATCATATAAAAAAATCACAAATAAAGAGCTTAAACTGATGAATTATTGTTGTTATAGGTAAGGTTATTAAAAAACTTTTCAGATCGACAACAACAGTTGACACTCTTAATTTTATCAAAGAATGTCAATTTATCAGACAAAGCTTTGTAAATAACTTCTGGACTGTTTTTTTTTCATCTTTTTTTTTTTTCCCTTGGGGGTGGGTCGGGGTGGGGATGTGGGGGTCTTATTTTTTGTATTGCGAGATCCAGTTTGACAGACAAAGCTTTGTATCGGTTTTCACTTTCTTGCCACGTATTAGTTACGCAGTTTTCGAATGCGGAGTGTTGACAACCTAATGCAACGTATTTTGGAAATGTATTCACGATAATGTAAGACTATACCAACTTATTTTCTCTTTGATCAAAATACCTATTTGCACAAAATTATAGCATATTGAAGAGCATGGTCCAATTCTAATCAAGCCTTAAGCTTGAAAGTCTAGAGCCACGACTTCACCACTTAATCAGTTGGGATCCTAGGTATTATCTTCCATCCATAAGCATACTTTACATATATAATGTTCTCTGTGGTATTTCTAAGATCCCTTCATACTTCCCATACAAAAAATCACCCAATTTAGCAGGTTTTATATCAACTATCAAGTATTCAAGTCAATCAAAAAAAACTTTAAGGCCTTTTTTTTCCTGGTAAACATAAAGAAGTGGGGTTGTCAAGGCTATGCATGTGTATTTCTGCAATGCTGGAAGCTCTCTAACTCACATGTTACAAAAGACTTGCCTGATAAATAATATAATACTCCGTTTTCTACTGTCAGTTTTTCATTTTAGCCTAAAAATATGCAAAATTGAAAAGGCAATAGTAACTCTTATCTAGAAATGGAGGGATTAGTACTTAATGAGAAGATAATAACAGTCTCTTTAAGATTGATGATGCTCTTTTGTTTTTGATAATGCTCTTTTGTTGATCTAATTAGTCAATTACCGATTTAGTTTAATGATGTTATTGTCATTTTTTCGTTATAATTATTTTGTCTTTTTATCAGACAGCTGGATGTTATTGTCGTTCTTAATTTGTTGCTGGAATTAGTTCAATTGCGTCTTCTGATATAGGAAAACTTGTATATCTTATAACTTAAAAACTTTAATATGATATTCATCAACTTTTGCCAGCGATAATACCTCTACTAGTAAGATACTCTTTCAGCTTGTTTGAAGTAGGTCCAACTCAAGCATATCATTAGATAAAAACACCAAAGGGGCTGTCTAAAAATCAAGGCTTAGAGTGACTGCTAAATCAAGGCTTTGAGAAGAATATCAAAGTCATCATAAATTACAAAAGTTCAAATACGAATTCTGACTTCTTAGCCAACAAACTTGTCACGTTTCTATTCTTGTACTTGCTCCGAAATTAAGTTCTTTTAGAAGAGAGTTAAATTCGTGAAAATCAAAGAGATGCCACCTAATACCATCTAGTACTACTCATACAAAACCTAACATTTAAATTTGAGGGATAATGATTCACTTTTTTCGGAAGTTTATGAGCATTGTATCATGAAGGGTTAAACGTATCAAGGGATCTATCAAGCGCTAAGACTTACAAACGACATCTTTAGTTCATAAAGGAATTGCATCTATCATATTGATTATGTGCTAGTTTATGTTGTTTAACATACTCAGAAGAGGTAAGGATAAGCGAATGATAGTACTCATAAAAGCAGCAACACAGGTATTATCCATAGAAGCAGGTAATCGATACGGCAGTTTCACATGTCGTAACCTTGAGATGGAAATATCATGTAGATGGAAACTAAATGTATGCACATACGGATCCATATCAACCAATAATATTTTTGGGTTCCATAAATCCTAAATTTGGTCAACCAATTATGACAACTTACACTAATACTTAGCTTAATTAACATAATGGTTTCACAGGACGGGACAAAGCATCTCAACACCCACTAAGCTGAAAAATGTTGAAATAGAGATCAGTCAGAAAAGCATAAATAGTCCAACTTATTATGTGAAAAAGTGTTGTAAAATATGGGCACCTGATGTAGTATCACCGACTAATTGAATCACAAAAAACTGTCAATTTATAGCTCATCTTCCATAAACAGTGACTCTGAATAATTAAAAGATAAAGCGCCTACAAAAAAAAGTTCCAAATTCTCCTAATCAGTCAATTAGAACTGCATTTTCCATGTTGGTGAAACAAAAAATCATATACTTGAACTGCAGCAAGAAAGAATTCAAAGGACGCATCTTGGAATTCTTGTTTCCAAAGTCAACTTGCTCAGACAGGCAAATCGTGTAAGGAAATCATACAAAATATCATGTTTCATATAAAAATATATGCATGTGTCTGGTATAAAATAGGTGTGGTGGCCACAATAGTATTGTATCACAAAAATTTCATTCGACACATTCCTATCAAGAACATGAAACAATGGCTTAACATCAAATGTGGCAACTGCTAGAACTACAATCTCTGTAATCTTTTTTTTTTTCCATGAATTGCATTCTAATCGCCATCTAAGTTAATGTCTTCATCTTCTTAAGACCTCCCCTATCAAAGTTATGGCTGGTGCCATGTTGACGCTCATTTAAAATGGCCATATCCATTTTTGTATCACTTTTTTTGGGGTTAATTCGACCTTCTTTCAAATGCATTTCATAGGTCTTTCAGGTATCCCACGTCATATTCCAGATTATCCAGATGCGTATGCTGGATGGAACGCTGTCATGAATGCTTAGTACGCATTAGTCATTAGACATCATGATGTATCCACTTTCTAAGATATGCTTGGCACCTTGTAGAAGCACATTTAAGCTATTCATGAATGCTGATTACATGTTACTCATTACTTATTAGAAATCATGATAAACTGATGACCCTAGTGAAGCACCGAGTTATATCCATTCCTGTTGACATCTTACTTTGTTAGTTATCCTAGACCTCATGGATGTTTGGTGTCTTTGTTACTAATTTTGTAATCAAAGACTCAAGACTCCATTATCTGTCTCAACTTACTAATGGATCAGGTGAACATTAGTTATTCCTCATACACAAACGTTGAATTTTGTTCATTTTCAATTTCTTAATATTTATGCATTGATAATTTTGAGTTTGGATTCATTTCGAGACCTTACTATATTGGCATAAGTCATCTAATGGGTTCGAGAAAATCCAATTACAATCAGCTTTGATCACTAAATAGCAACAATAAAACTCTTAATTGCGTTTCCAAACATGAGTTCTGTAAAACAACAACAAACAATAATGTGGTCATCCATATAATGCAGAGTGTTAGACCACAGTATCACCAACTGACCTATTAATCTGTAAGGTCCAGTGTAGTATCCCCTGCCAATCTGCTCTGCACCACTCAATAGCCATCTGCCATGTGTCAACAATAACATAATAAGATCAGTAACTTAAAATAAGACAAATCATGATCAGTTAGCGATACTAAAATGACTAACGCGAATCAAACTGAATGACCAATGAAGTGCAAAGTGACATCAAAAAACACTTGCACATCATTTCTGTAAATTATAAAGTAAAGATAAAAACTAAATATAAATGTATGACTTGAAATTAGAAGTTAAAGACAAATCAGTTGATTTTTTTACTTCACATATTAAGATGTTCAAAAAATCAAACGGAATCATAGGTGAAATAGTCCCGTCTATCCTATCCTTATCCACCTTCGTAATCGGTATACTGATAGCTATTAATTATAGGTGTACCGATACCCATTATTATCGGTTTGTAAAATCTCCGATGGTACCATAATCAAAAAGGTATAAGAACCCTAATTACAAAGACTCTACTACACTACACCCTAGTGTATGCGTAGAATTCCATGAAATCTTTTTTCCTCGGCCAATTCCACGAAATCTTACTTAAACAAACCTTAATAGAGATGAGCATGTATCAAATTGGTCACGTAGAATCGAATCAAACATACAAACAAAAGCAATGACAGCAAAACCCATTTTTCTCGATACCCAAACCAATGATTGACATGGAACAAACCAATGAACATGAAAAAATTAAGTTGAATATAAACAAAATAGTGAAACAAAAATAATAATCCAATGCTATTTTCTCTGTCTATTGCCTGCACAGTAACGCAGTTAAGGCGTACAATATCAGAGTAATGAAACAAAAGTAACAATTCAAATGAGCATACCTATCCTTCTTTCTTGGTGAGTAAAACCCTGTAAAACTACACAGTCGGTAATCCTGACATCATCTTCAGGATCCTCCCTGCATGGATGCCACATATAAATGCATGACAATATTTATGAAGCTAGCCAAGCAACATAACAAACTGGAAGAGTAGTATCAGTTTCATCCTCTGAAGTCATACATTCTGATAGTGTTATGTCTTATTTGGAATGTATATTAAAAAACCACCATATTAAACAATTATAAAAAATCACAAACCTTACAACATACCTCCTATTACTAAAGAAAAATGCTTACTACAATGCAAGTCCAACCTTAACTGATTCAACTTAATTCTGATGTCCTTGTTTGAAAATTCCAAGTTTTTATTGAGTGCATTTTTTCTTGAAAAATCCTCTATTGTCAATGTGCAAGAACTTTCCGATTATAGTTTGAGATAAACAACATATAATAGAGATATTTTTAGAAGTATGAAAGAATTCCTACACAAATACTTGGAACTGCTGAATCCAGTCAAAATTGTGTGGTTAATTACTTCATTGTGTTGTTCTTTTAGTTAGTCTTTGAGGAGGCAGGCTGGAAGCAAGTCGGTCTATCCGTTGGCGCTGATACAGGGCCACTAATTTCTTTAAGCGCTCTTTGATGTTCAGTACTTCAGTTAAACCAACTATTGAAAAGCAACAAAAATAAATAGAGACCTTATAATTCATATATAATTGTTAAGTACCATTTGGCAATTCAACTATTGAATCCAAAGCCTTACGCTAAGAATTAGATAGGTCTTTCAATTAAAATAATCAACACATCATCGGTATTCAACTTCTGTAGTAAAAAAGACAAAAAATGAAAACTTCTTATTAATGCTGACATAAAATTGTTCAAAACCGTAACTAAATGAGTTATGTTCAATGGTTCATGTCTCCAATCGATACTCAAGATATCTGGTTAAGCATGTTTACATTTCTCAAATCATAGAAACACCTATACAAAATTCAAATTGAGATCACATTACATAGTTCAATTTGGTAGAAGTCTAAAAATGCTATTTATCAATTTAGCTGGTAGTGGCCCTTGTCAGAAAAACTCTTTCACTGATGGGGCACTCACTATAAGAAGGTTCGACGATCCAAATTACCGATCTGGACTCCAATTTTCTTACCTGGAAAGTAAGAAAGTACTATATTCAATTTGAATTAACATCCAATAAGAGATCAATATTTAATTGAAGAATGATAAAATCAAGTACCAGCTATTAACTTAATAATACGGTCTCTTAATAAAAGCAAAACTGAAATGTTTTAGCCGAACTTGAACACAAACTTCTAATTTAATGTAATCCAATATTATTTATTTATATCCCCAAACAACATCAAACATCACTACATTAAAGAGAACCGGAGGTAACATACTGCCACTTAAGAACGTTGTTTCACAAACAAATTTGCCACTAATCAAGTTGGTTTCACAATCACATTCTGGTTATTCATTTGTTTCAAATTATTCACTAAGCAATTCAAATGCTTAATTTTTTATTTGTCCAGTGCCAGAGCCATATAGAACTCTGTGATTGTCTTGTATGTATGAGATATACATAGCAAAGTGCATTCATTATGTACTACAAAATTAATTGGTTGTGTACCACCTGTCAACAATCTAGTCCCTATTTAGGGTGAAAAAATTCAATGAACTTGCTCAGGCACATAAATTGTATGATATTATGCATAAATCCGTGAAAGGCAACAAAAGGTCTTTAAACTAATTATTATATCTCATGATATATCTTAAAAATTAAATGTAGTCTGGTTGACCAAAAAGAAAATGAATACTTCTCATCGGTAGAGGAAAATGTCAATAAGATCCAATTTCACTGATATGCTTATGAATTATGGCTAGCGGTTTTGTTTTGAAATTTTTCTTGTGAGAAACAACATTTGGTCTTGTTCTCATCACTTTTTCGTCTTGCTAATTCAAACATTTTTGCTTCACTTATTCAATTCACAAAACCCACAAACCCAATGATATCATTCATTAAAAAATCCAACTACAAAATGTGGGTTCAATCCAAACCATATCCTAAAAACTTCTTATGATTGAGACTCACTCTAAAACAGAGAAAAACTTTTTTTCGTGTTATTCTTGAACCCAAATGAGTCGAGACCATGAGGATCAAACAATAATGTGTAGAAGGAAGATATTGGTCGCAATATTTGGGGCTTTCTATGTAGTATACTTCACCCTAATTTAATCACTTGTTTTATCACCCTTCTTACGAACCAATAATGATCTTAATAAGAATATATTAAGCTGCATGTGAAGCCATCAAGTATACAATTTATAGCAAGAAAGAAGAAAATGGGCAGAAGGCAGACAGAAGTGTTATATCACAGGACACTTTCAGGTTCTGCAATTATACACGATTAAAACCACCTACCATTAATCATGCATGCCCAGCGACGACTACTATAAAAAATAAACAACGACTGCAGAGAAAGAAAAAAATAAAAGAACTTAATATTACTCACCAATTTTCTTGCCTCCAATTTTTGATTTATCAATTCTAACTCATTCAACATATTCATAATTTATCACTCACCTGAACACCATAACAAATGAATAATCAATCGAAATAAAGACAAAACCCTAAGTTGGTTCTGTTAATGAAATTACCACTATAATTAGTACCTGAATGGGTGACTCAAGCTTTTGCTGAAGCAAATCGATTTTTTCTTTAGCTTTTTTTCAAAGCGGAAGAGAGATACCATAACCTAGATTGAGATTCATCACTTTTACATCTCCATTTGAAGGATACTGATACTTTTCTCCGATTCCATTGATGATTTATTGCTCAGAGAGGCGAAAGAGCGAGAGTGTTAAAATTAGGTTTTATATAACAATTCGCACCCACCCATATTTTCTTCACCCGCGCCTACCTAAAATTTGATGTATCTCTATATGTTGTTATAACCATCATTGAAGCTATACTGTTAAGGCTGAGAAAATCATAATTTGATGGCATAAAAGATGGGTAAACAAAGGATTTAGGTTGGTTCGATGATCACACAATCTGTGAAAAATTGAAAGAACTTCGATAGGTTTATAAAGTATATTCGACATAAAAGTGGCAGGAGACCTTTTATGGTAAACACCGCGAGTTTCTCATGTCCGTGAGTCTTTCCCAACCGTCCAATGACAACCCAATTCGTAGCTTCCCGACCTTCGGATCGGGTTTATATTAAACGTCGTCCGTCTGATAGCTTTTGTCATCATGGAGACAAACACCATACCTTTTTATAACAATGATTTGGAGAGGGATTATAGGTATGTCAGTGTACACTTGTTGACTTGAGCTTGTATTGGTGAAGAAATGCTGAGCTAGGATGAGAATTTGATGTACCAGAAGTGTTAGGGGATCAAGATGGTACGTGTTGCAGACTATCCAACAAAGTTGAATTATATTTTTTTAGCGCCTTTAGCGACTTTCGTATATGGAAATCTTGATTTGTTTTCTGTGACAATCCTCCCCACCCTTTAGTTCCTTCCATATGCAAAAAAAAAAATCATTAAAGATCATATCAAGTAGAAAATTAAAATCCTAGAAAGTACTCAAGATTTTTAATTGTTCTTACCACATCAAAACCAATTTCACCTCTCTTTTTGGCTAGATAGGTTTGCATGATCACAACAACGTATATACTCAGTATGCCGCTTTATTTTATTGATTATATGGAAACAACCTAACAAATAACATCATGTGTTCTGAGGTTGAGTGTTTATTTAGAGAATTTTGGATGAATGTTGTCCCAGAAACTGAGTCCTTGTTGCACCATTAATAATCTAATGTAAAATGTACATAATATCTTCAAATTGATTCATTTTCTTATATAAAATACTTTGAATCACGAATTTTGTTACTACTTGTTGATGGTGGATTTTTGACAAAGGCTAAAATTATAGTTTTGTATATCTCTGACCCGGTTTCAGACGTATATATGAGGTTCATATTTTATATTTTAGATGTAAAGCTATGGATAACAATGATCTCCAACTGATCGTGTAACCTCTTCATGTAACGGCAATATTAGAGCCACCCTGCCGAGCTTTTGATATATATTCTACATATTTCATCATAAATATATAATGGCGATATTAAAAACTCTCCGGTTGAGCTCACAATATCCTATATATTTTATACACTTCTATATAGAATCAAGAATAATTGGACAACTTCTAGATGGATTGACCACTAGTGTAAAGCAATAATGTCTTCGTGATGTCGCTGGTTTTGGTCGCATTATTCCCCTCAAGATATTCTCTGACTATACAAAATGAATATTCAGAATGAGTATGATGAATCCACCATCTCATACCTCAATTTTCGAATTAATTTAATGTTCCTAGGCAGATTTCCTGCTAGTGTAGAGTGATTAATTAATTAATTCTAGTGCTATATTCATCAATTGAATTCTTAGAAAAAAATTCTAGTTTCACCTCAATATGTTGTTATTTCAATCCATGGACTTTCTCAGCTGAATTCCATAAATTAGTAATAAATATAAACCTTTCGGACATACGGGCCACCACCGAGTAAGTCTTGAGAAAATGACACGGTTGTATTTAGTAATAATGCTCAAAGGAGCACCCAAAACATGGACGAATGAGGATATGGAAGACTAATCAAAAGAGGAGAGAGAAAACAAATAAAAAATAAAGACGTGTGGGAACAGGCCCACCGGGCGGCCGGGCATGCCGCCGGTATCATGGCCGGTCCCTCAGCTTTCTAACTTTTTTTTAATTACTTTATTGTTTTATGAATTCCTTAATCAATGACTTTCTCATTCAAGCAAACTCTTGATTTTCCATATATAGTCAAATATTGCTCTATGGACCATATGGCTGACAAAGCAAGTGGTTCCACAACCATTAGGTCTTTACACCACATAATATATTTAAATATTTTCAAATATCGGTCTTTAAAGCAAAATCCTACTCCTCATTCGAGCGAAATTAAGAGTTTCAGTCAAGATCAAACTTTTCTGGAAACACGAAATAATGTTCGAATGACTATCAAAAAATACCAAAATTCTCAGCAATGGACATCCATCAACATGGTGGCCCGTGCACCACCATGTCCTGTCCACTACATTCATTAATTAATCACATGATTAATCCTCCGTTTGGTTTGTCTTCTTTACAATAATTGGACAATCATCCACCACTACCAAAGGCCGGTCCTCATACTCATTGGTCGGCCGGTCCCCTACCAATCGGTCGGTCTTCCACCAGATTACTCCTTGATCCATCACTTCCTAAACTAGGGTTTTATACTTGATACTCATAATATAATTATTTAGGGCTGAACATCAATAATTTTTATATTGATGTAGCTATCAATATTTTAATTAAATAATAGTATCTGGTCTTGCTACTGATGTTTAAGTTGCTCGGCGAAACAATATCTTATTAATCAATCATCAATGTTAAATTAATAAAATTCCACACTGGTTGATCATCCAGTATTTCACTGGTCGATCATCCGATTTATCATTGGTCGACAAGCAAATATCTCATTGATCTGTCTACCAATATTTTAATATTATAATCTCTGCTTTGTCATTCGACTACTCATGACATGGTCGATCGACATTATCCATCTTCATCTGATTTCCTGTCAAATGCTTGACATATCAAAATACGCATTGGTCCATGATCGATCCAGCAATCTTATCAGACCTATGCTCATCAATCCAAATCATTCAAATATATCATTGTTGCCTCAATTGGCACGAAGATATGTCAGGATTTCATCAAACTCAACGTGTAAGCATCATTGCTGTCCCAGCGAACACCTTATGCTTTCATCATAATGATGAGTCATAGAGCACCACGTTCATCGTTGAGAATTATGCTCGACTCATCAAGCTAAGACTCACAGTTTAGCTAAGTCAATGATTGACCAAATACACATTCGTCTGCAAAGCAATGTCACATGGTGGGATATTCACTAGGGTTTTGATCTGTCGGCCTACAACACCTGCAATGTAGTAGTACATCCACGACGATAAAGTGAGTAAGTCATGTTGGCAGTTGAAGAAGTAAATGGGCAACCAACCAAGTCTCCCTAACAAAACGGAACTGGTTCAATCACGATTTCCCTCTTCCTTACTCTTTCACTCATCTTCAACTGTCACACTTACTAGAGATCAATGTATTAACTACCTCTGCTACATATATGTTCCTCAACTTATGATTTGATAAGAAGGACTTAACATAACTCAATTACAACTTATGAAAGTCTATCATTACCACATAAGCTTTCTCTCGTCTAATACAGAGAAGTCATCTTCTAAGAAGTTTAACACATCCACAATCTATCAGTTATAATTAATCTCACACATTCTCAGCTTCTCTCCCTACACATCGACCCTTCTCATTTCTTATGAACGAATTGAATCTGGAACGACCATTTCTTGGTTTAGGCTAGAGTCTTACATATTGATATCCTGAACTCAAAGCACTCTCATGCAGTGCATCTGTTTTAAAGTTTAGACGATTTGCTTGATCTAGAATCTTCCTACTCCACCATTTTTACTCAGAAACCAGTAAATTGAGGTACTGTTAAGGTCCGAGTTGAAATGAGTTCAAATTGGATATATATAAGAGATAAAAAGAGACATTGGATGATAAAGTCATTGAACGGCAGAGTGTGAGCCGAGCCAAAGTGAGAGTTGCTAAGTGGTAAAGATTTGGCCACTCGGTAGAGACTCTGCTGTAGTTTGCAAACCACGAAAATTGATGGTTTACCAGCTGAGTTTTTCGATTTGCTAAGTCCATAAGACTTGCCCCAACAAATATAAAATTAGATGGCTCCTAACTAGATATGAAAATTACTTTGTCAAGTTCATGTATGATAAATTAAAAGACTCTTCACCCCAGTTAAAAGATTAACGCTACTCTAAGAAATTTCTTGGGAAAATCTCCCACAAAATTAAACTTTTGATAGGAAAACGCTTAAATGATTGTGCTCCCAACTAAATTTAAATTGTCAAGATTTATTATAGCATCTCTAAATAAGTTTTGGAATTAAAAAAAGCTAGTGCCACATAAGATGTTACAGATTTTTTGATAAATTTTTTATCTCAAAGCGGTAGTTGTGTAGTTAAAATGTGATCTGATTTGGCAAGTTGAGTTTGGATGAGAGTATCTAAAAATAAATATTCTCATCTTTATCCACGTCATGTATTTATTACCTTTAAATTTTTTGTGAATTGTCCTAATAAGAAAAAGCCAACTAGATGCATATCCAAGTTTTGTTGGTCATAATTAAATTTTTGTAAACATAGGATATATATGCGTACATCATTGGAAATGCACTTAGTGATGCTCCTAGTTGTGTTTTATGTCGAACAGACGATGAGATCATAAGAAAAATCTTACGGGAAGTAGAATCCAACTTCAAAGTGATGCAAAAATACCAAATTTGGTACTACCATGGGAATACATAGACTCCTTGTCATCCCAAACTAATTCAATCACTACTTCGTTCGAAGTAGTAATTGAAATTCCTCTTAAAGCGCTAAAAATTTGACGCTTTGGGCGGGGCATCACATCTTTTGCCGCTTAATCTAAAAATTATTAAAAAAGTATAAAAAATTTAAATAAAGAACTACCCAAATAAAATTTATCACGTACGACTTTAATATAAATAACACTCATTCACTTTATCACTTTCGTTCCCATAGTGGGAAACTAAGTCATTCACTCCCTCTCTACTATGTTTAAATACATTATCATATAACCCTTGCTATAAAATATCAGTTTTTTGGGTACTATTTTGATAAGCCTAAGTGGATGCTTCTCCCTTAACCTTCTTTGTTAAGATGGAAGATGGAACTCTTCCACCGTAAGACTTGCTCTTAAAGGTTATTGTAACTATATTGAAGCGACGACAATATTCTGAGCATTTCAGTTGAATCATCAGTTACTAAATGTTGGTTTATTCATAAAAAGATGTGTAATCAAGTTTTTAATGAAAATCAGAGTTCTTCTATCTCTTTGGTTATTCAGAGGCACATTTCTTATTGGAAACTTAGGCATGACCTTTGTATGTATAAAAAATAAAGCACCAATATAAGACATAGAAGGAGCTTAACTTTCATAGGTTATACTCGGGTCCAACCATGATTTTAATGAACTAAAAATTGACATAAATACCCTCTGTAAGGAGTCTATTGCTAATTCATGATTTGCTATTCATCCATATCCAGTACTATGATTGTTTAAGTCCGAATCCAACATCCAAGATTATTTTGTCTTTATGGATTAACACCCGCTCTGCTAATAATAGTACCAGTCTTCAGCAATCATATGGATTATTTTGTTTTAGATGAATTAGTACCATGATTGCGTACTGCACTTGCTTATTATTCAATGTCCACCATGAGTATTGCACTTGCTTATTATTCAGTGTTTACTAAGGCCAAGCACAATGGTATGTAATTACACTATAGCTTAATTGTAACAAAATCCAACTACTATGTTCTTCCGTGTTGTTTAAATGTGGCGAAATCCCTTAGAAACACTTTAAAGTTGATAAGATCTAATACACCGCTAAAATGAAAAGATGAGGGTACCCAAATATACCTCAATCTAAAACTTTTCCACCTATAAGTCCTTTTCCGAAAGTGATTGTCTATGGACTGAGTCGAGACAATACAACTAATCGGTTCACACTTCGTGTGATCGTCTATGGATACGAGATCGAGACAATACAACAACGAAGTATGTTTACTTGATAATAGGTTCGGACTTAACCAAACTCTAGGGATTGTCTATCAAGTAAAATAGGAATTAACGTTTGTGCGATTTACTTTAAATTATAATAAACACAATTATAATAACGGAAAATAAAAGTAAATGACACAGCAAGATTTTGTTAACGAGGAAACCGCAAATGCAAAAAAAACCCGGGACCTAGTCCAGAATTGAATACTCTCAGAATTAATCCGCTATACAAAATCAAACCAACTTCGTATAGTTGAGACCAAGCAACTAAACCTATAGTTCACCTAGTTTCCTCAGTATCCCTGCGCCTCCATCTTGCAGTAAGTCACGCACTTGGAACAATTCCTTTGGTTCGTATTCAAAACAGTAAAGGAACAACAAATCTGTTCGGTAACAACTATTTTCAAGCAACGTGATATGAGTCTGACAAAGGATCTTCCGTTGAACCAATAAACTCCTTTGTCGGGTCCTTAGATCAATCTCTCAACAACTACCGAAGTAATTGTTAAATTATGCAATCAATACTATTAATCACAAAGAAGTGTATTGATGCCGATCTACTCAACTAATCAGTCCAATCTATCACAAAGATAAACCGATTATAGTTGGATCCCTTTCCAGCCGAAACAAGTATTGTGCACACTAAAGATTATGAACCCAAAAAGTCTTCTTGTCTTCAAATCTTCTTTGATCTTCAATCAACACCTGCACACAATCAACTTAAATCTCTTGTGATCAATCACACACAGAATGGAGTCTGTTAACGTTGGATTATCATAAGACGTCTTTAGATCTACAAATAGTCTAAAAATCCCCGTCGAAACTTCGATCTAGTTTGAGTGAATCTTATATTAGAAGAGAAGATTCTCAAGCATAAACAAACTAGGTGCAATCAAAGTTCAACAATCGTTAGTCAATCAAATCAATCGAAAACTAAAATAAACTGCAATTATCTAGTTTCCCACCAACGGTACTAATAGAGCTTCTCAATCCCAAAGAAGTCTTTAAACCAAGCAGCCGTAAGAGATTTCTCCTAATAAGGGTACTTTCCACTATGATAGGCGGCTCCACCAGTAACAACACAACTGAGGTAGTTTTGCTGGCTCTGAGGATTAGTTTGCTAGAAATGCAAACTTCAATATTTATAGAAAAGGAAGTTTGGACACCAAGGAATTTCCAAAATCGAATATTCTCAAAGATATGCAATAAACACAAAATCGGTTTTCACAACTCCTGGAAATGCACTGTCCAAATATTGACCGAAATCCCAATAGAAAAATCTATAATCAGTAAATGCACATTACTAATTA
Source organism: Papaver atlanticum (assembly GCA_023531105.1). NCBI lineage: Eukaryota > Viridiplantae > Streptophyta > Magnoliopsida > Ranunculales > Papaveraceae > Papaver > Papaver atlanticum. The sequence goes on from JAJJMB010010581.1 coordinate 1,835,736, forward strand.
TTATTTTCTAAAGATATGCATTTAATTGCTCGAAATTAAATAGCATATAAAAACTAAGAAACCTTAATTAAAAGATTCTCAATTTATTTCGATCCTGGGATTCTCCTTTAGCTATTAAGGAATATCTTTGAACAATTAATGATAAGAGTTACCGCACATGTTCAAAGTATGTCGACATACTTACTTTGTAAGTCTTTTTTCATACTTACAATCTTGGAACCGATTTGCCACACTTCCAAATGAATTTAGAATTGGTTCATCTGACTTCCAAGAACTATGTGATTGATTATCCTATCAAATCACCAATCATGGGTTTCATGGTTCTACCAAAACAAGTTCGGTTCTACCTCAATGTGAGTACTGTGCATAGTCACGCTAGTTACCAAAACTCGGTTGACTAGGTACTAGGATCGGTTCCCCACATACTTATGGTAACTACCTGTATTTGGTGCACATGTCCATAGGATCGGTTCCCCCATCTTCTAAGAACTTGTTGCATATGTTCATAGGATCGGTTCCCCCATCTACTAAAAACGTGTTGCACCTCTTACAAGGATCGATTCCCCTCTTATAAATTTGCTGCACCTCTTACTAGGATCGGTTCCCCAATGGCTAGATAAAAGTTGCTATTTACAAGGCATCGATCATACCATCTTGAGTGATTACTTAAGATCGGTTTCACTAATAAAAGTCATACCAATACATAAGTCAGGCCTTGTGAATAGTTTTCCCAAGATACATAAACAAGTTTATGAGCGGTTATACTAAAAACACATATTGGTAATTCAAAATAGATTTGCAATGAATAACAATACCAATAAGCCTAGCGATTTAGATTCACAAAACGAGTTTATGAACTTACTTCCTTTAAACGAATGTAAAATATTGTTTCCTAGGATGAAATCTTCACTCATACCCATACATAATCACAATAGCATTCATATGATCATGTCGATGTCTTATATACAAAGTTTAATGGTTAAGCAATAAACCTCGTATTGTATTCCTTAATACTATGTCTAACTAGAGTATAATCATTCAAACATCTTCGCAGTTATGTTTTCAATATGCACGACTTGAAAGATACGTTAGGGAATGAAACTGTTCAAGTCAAATATTACTAACCTCAAGAGGAAGGATGATGTTGTCGTTGTAGCTCCATACTTCTTCACATTCTTCAAGTCTTCATGTAATACTTGTAAATCTCATATCCTAACACTTTCAAGCTAACCTATACGAAGTTGACTCTAGTATATAATCAAACGACTCTTTAAATGAGTTTTGATTCACTAAAATATGACAACCAAACTTGACATACCAGCGCTTGGTGGGTTCAACCGAGCTATGCTCTAACATAAACAAAGTCACACGAAAACTGAGTTTTTGTTAAAATAACTACTTTATGAATACTCAGTTTCCGTGCAATATTTCTGGTTTTCACTCTTTTACACTAATACTTCTCTCTTTCACCCTTTTTATTTACTAAAGCTCTATTTTTTTCCTATACGGATGCTCAGTCACCGCTTTACAATGTTTACACGAAAACACAAATACCATGTTGTTAAGCTAAGAAATACCCCACACCCATAGTGAGTTGGCTTCATATGCTAATAGAAATGCACAACCATTTGAACCGGATACTAAATATTTGGACCAAAGGTGGCACGCCAATACGTGATGGAATTTTACAACCAAAACTTAGTGGAGTACTAGATTTGAGCTCACCACACTCCACAGTACTTAGTTCTTAACGCTTCTGTTTCTCTCTCTTCTCGATCAAAATATCAAACCCTAGATCTCATTCTCTTCAGAAACCCTTCCTTTGTTCAAAACCCTAGTTCTCATCCTCTGCAGGAATCCATTCTTTGTTCAAAAACAAGAAATCTCCGATGGGTACTTTCGATGGTTTACCAAAGGAGATGAGGTTAGAGATCTTAACTCGTCTACCAACACAAACAGTTCTCGACTGCAAATTAGTGTGCAAATCTTGGGGACGGATTGTTCGTCATCCATCCTTCTCTCGGAAACACTTGAATCATCTCAATGATTCTGATTCTGGTAAGTTGATAAGTTTAATGTTATTTCATAAAACACCAGGGCTTGAAGAATATACAGAGTATGATGATGAGAGTTCTTCTCATGGCACACCACCCTTTAGCAGAGCAAGAAGGTTCAATATAATCTCCATTTGAACACTATGAAGTTCTTGACTCATGGCTTAATTTGTTTCAGTGCACTCCGTAGTGGTTATTCTTTCGCTGCTCTTCTTCCCCTTGCGGACCGTCTCGTATGTTATGGACCTTCTTTTATCTGCAATCCTGTTACTAGAGAAATTGTGGTACTTCCAAAATTTGAAGGGGAAGACTTGTTAACTGGATTTGGTTACTGTTCGTCGACTACTGAGTATAAGGTTGTTGGAATCCGTAGCTGCAAGAGAGAAGCACATTACGGAGTTATTCAGGTATACACTCTTGGGAGTGGCAAGGGATGGAGAAATGTTGGAAAGATGGACTATAAGATGGCAAATGATGTACGGAAAGGTGTACCGCAGTGTATTAGCAAATGGAGCTCTTCAATGGGTGGACGTGGGAGGAACCGTTCTTCCCTTTGATTTGGCCAATGAAAGGCTTAGCGTAATTCCATCGCCACCCATTTATGAACCTGGGGAATTCTATCATTTAGTAGTTTTGGGTGATTGTTTATGGGCCATTTATATGCATCAAAAGGAAGGCGTATGGTTATTCAAGCAGACTAACGATAATCATGGCAGGCCTTGGAATAAAGAGTTTAGCCTTGGACGTAAGGCACCAATCGCATCTACGAAGAGTGGTAGGCTTTTATGCTATGGTCCTGTTAGTGGCAGTATCTATCTCAACGATCTAAAAGCTTCATCTTCCGAGTTGCTTGAGAATTTTAGTAGGTCGGTTTGTATAATGATTCCTCACAGGAATACCTTAATTTCACTGAAAGAATTAGGAGAAACAGATACACAAAGAATGGAATCTGTTGAAAGGGAAAAAGTCGCCAGGAGATGCACACTGCATCATGCAGTGACAACAGCCAGTACGAAGTAAGAGATCTAAAGGTACGTATAAACAGATAAAGCTTCATTGAAATTTTAGGCATTTTGAGACTAGATAACAAGGGACCTTTTCTGAATCTAATTCAATATGGTGTCTATATCCTATTATATATGAATTATTTTCATAGGCCCCTTTTATTAAATTTATATTGCTCTGTTGATTGAAAAATCTGTTGATTTACTTTCGTTCCTAAACGCAATCTGAAATGTATATGCAGAAAAGATTGTTGAAACTGAAAGCTTTTGAGTGACTCTTGTCTTAGAAGAGATCCATTTGGTGTTGTCATGTTGAGAATTTTGTGTGTCATTATAAGTTGCTTGGTCACCACTAGGTAGAACCTTGTCACGGTGTGCGAAGCGAGTGATGCTGTGTAGAGAGAGAGGGATTTCACTTGGAATAGTGGGGATAGTCTATGGAGAGAAGTTCACATTAGGCTAATCTTAAGTCTTAACACCTAGTTGGTTGCGCATATTTAAAAATAAAACACCTAGTTGGTTACACATGCTTGGTTTCGCTATATCACTGATTTCAGTTGTTGAGTTTTGGATTATGCCTGCAAGTCAAGCAAAATACCTCAGACCTGCGAACGTTAGGATCTATGACAAGATTACTCCTTTGATTTGATAGATTCACCCATACATTGTCGAATATCTAATTTGGATTTGACACCTATATAATTTGCATACACAGGCCTTTTGAGATTGAATAACAAGGGACCTTTTCTGCATCTAATTCTGTATTGTGTCTATATTTTAGATTGCTATGTTAATTGCAGATTTACTTTAGTTAGTCTTGATGGAGAATGGTGCAGCTTAATTACTTGAAGAACCTTAATTATTTTGTTCGTAAAAGCAAAGTCTGATTCAGAAAAGTTTGTTGAAAACTGAATTTTTTTCTATGGCTTTAGCCATAGGAAATATCTGTTTAGTGTTTACTTTCAGATTAACTTCTTATATTGCTGTCATTTGGACAATCTTAATGTGTTATAAGTTACAACACAAAAGTCTGTCTTCCTTAGTGAACGAATTTCATAAAAATATGAAACGCTACTAGCCCTTGTCTTGGTATGCGAAGTGAGTGATGCTGATGCTGTGTAGAGACAGAGAGGGAAACTTTCACTTGGAGTAGTGTGGATAGTTTAGGAGAGATAACTTCAATTAAAGCTCATCTTAACACGTAATCAGGTTATACATGCTTGGTTTGGCTGATTTCACCTGTTGAGTCTTATATTTGTATGCCGCTAGGTCAAGCAAATCCTTCACACTCTGCTAATATCAGGATCTATCACAGATTACTGATTTGATTTCACAGATTCACACATGCTCGTAGAATATTTAATTTGGATTTTGAATAACTGGTGTTTGGTAGGAGAATGTGATTATTAGTTAACTGACTATGTTTCCAAGGAGAAGAATGTCATTACAAGGATTCTTCAACTTGAGGATATTGAGAATGACAGGCTGCAAGAAGAGCAGCTCCAATTCCAGAGCCATCGTTTGCATGCTCAATAACAAACGGTGTGCGCAACTTCCTCTCCGAGTAACTCACTGAGGGTACTCTTCAAGCAGGATCTGAATTTGGGTGTAGTGCTCAAATAAACCTCCATCCACGGCTATAACAGTCCTCTGTTTCTCTCCCTCCTTGACAGTGTCTTTTCCCATCTTCTTCAAAATACCTATGATCCCTGCGGCAGAAAGACGGGCTCCTCGTGTGGCAAAAATGTTGCAGAGATCGACGACAATTCTTCTTGTTTCAAGGGAAGTACCAGATATCCCAAAGATGTCCTTCAATTTGCTTTCAACCACTCTCAAATCCAGGGATGTGTCATGATGCATGGCAGACATATCAGGAGTCCTCAAAATGAATCGAGTCGTAAGTTTTGGCGGAACGATATCACCGAAAAATCCAGCCTCTTCAGCCATTTTGCAGAGGACTCGACGCACAATATCTCCCAAATACATTCCAGAAATGATCTTCTCGAAAATCTGCTCACCAGGGTTAAGACTGTCCTGGTCCAAGGCCTGATCATAGATCCTATGGTTTAGTCACCAGGAAAAGAGGTGATGACCCCCCAGTGAAACGCACCGGAGTAATAGAGACAATTTGGCCATTATGGTTCCGCAGGTTACGAAAACATTATTCATTCTCCCAGAGGTTATGACGGTGCTGGAACCTGCGCCCCCAAATGAAATGGCACTATACATTCTCAGGAATGAAGGCATCAGATTTCAAAAAAAATAAAAAATGGCACTACAAACGTTCGAGAGCCTCGGTTGAGAAATCTCCAGGTTGAGGAACCTGTCGATGAGAAGACCTCTCACTACGCTTGAACTGCTTGTAATCTTTTTGTCTATATGCTTGTGAATCTCGTATGAGCTAGTGGCCTTGTCCAAATCTAGAAATTGCAGTGTATTAACTTCAACTGTAATAGTTTTTTTTTTTCTTCTGGGTTCCAGCTGATGGACCTTGTTATCTCTTTGGAGAAGTTATTCCAATTTCTTCGTGGTCTACAGAAATGCTAATTGAACACTCAGTTTTAAAACACATTTCGGTTTGGTTATGCCTGTCAAATCTAAATCTCAAACTTTACGGGTTCAGTTCCATAAAAACCAAGTACAGAGCTACTGCTCTTGAGACACCACATTGAACAAACTCGGAATCTTCAAATCAAAAAATCATACTAAGTATGGGTCCTAAACTACTGAAGAAAGTAGAGTTTTCAATGATTGTATACATCTCAGACTCATGAAACAGTGTTAATAAAGTAAAACAGCACATTATGCAACAAGATTAAGCAGATTGTGCATTTTTATTTTATTTTTATCATAAAAGCACTTGCATTGAAAGAAGGCACTATACATAAGATTGATGCTGATGAAGATCTTTGACCCGAAGTGCATATTCTGCAGACTTGGCAACAGTAGTTACTGCTCACGCTTCCAAGAAGAGACCTGCATCATTTCGTAAGTTTGATCCTATACCAGATGAAAGCGAAAACTTGCAGAATGCAGCATCAAAAATCAGTTTTACCCAACCTCTAGGTGGTTGAGATCGACCAAGCAAATGATGGGATAGTAAAGATGGACTATGACTAGCAGTTGCCAGTTAGAGTGGCATATTTTATGAAAATAATATGTTACTAATTCAGAAGAACCTAATGCAGTGAATGATTGGAACAGGATTAGGACGTTAATGTTGAAAGACCATGGTACATACACCTATGCATCCAAAGATGCCACATCCATGATGACTGCAGCCAGTTGAGTAGATCCTGAGAGCAACATAGCAGTATATACATATATATAGCTTGATAAAAGGCCACGAGACCAATTCTTATTTTATACGACACCATTACACATTGTCAATCAAATTCAATTCAGAAAAGATCACTTGTTATACATACCTAGAGGTCTCTTATTCTGTACAATTGCTTCTTAGTCTAATCACTGGCATCACTTTCTATCTCCTCGCTTGATCTTGCTCTTTCACCGCACTCCATAATTTCCGTATCTATTTCTCCTAACGCGCTTAGACCAACCAAAGTGTTCTTATGAAGGACTGCTTCAAGATTCAAGTAGCCACACTTTATAACCATTTTGTAAGATGCAGCTGTTGGATCGCAATGATATATATTCTTCCTATCGGCACCATAACATAGAAGCCCACCACTTTTTGTAAATGTGAACGGTTCGTACCCAACGAGATTAAACTGTTTAATCCAACTCATCCTGTGATCATCCTTATTCGTCTTTAACAACCATATGCCAAAAGAGTAATTAGACCTATCATAGTTTCTATGAAAAGGATTATAAGAGGAAAACCTATCACTGTTTCCATAAGTAGCACACAAATTATCACCCAAGAGCCCTAAACTCAAGCGATTGTCAGGTCGTGGCAAAAGAGTTGGTGAAGGAAACTGACTGAACTTTTCATCAGCCAGATCAAAGGCAACAATGTTCTGCTCAGTGTTGAGCCAGTGAACAGCTCCATTTGCAAACACACCGGGTAATAAATAACATCTAACAGCATGCTCTAATTGTCCAATATCTCGCCATCCTTCGCCACTTCCAAGAGTGTAAACCTCAACCTGTACATGTTTGTCAGATAACTCGTACATCCTGACAACCTTGTACACATTAGTTGAAGGAATGTAGCCAAATCCACACATCACTTGTACTTCTCTCTCAAGTTTAGGAAGCATAACATATTCTCTAGTGACGGGATTACAGATATAAGCAGGTTGATAGTACACCCAGTCATCACCATAGCATGCATTGAAACAAATTAAACCATTAACAGAACCAAGAACATAATGGCCTGAAATTATAGCCCGAGGTCTAAAATAGTCCGTTGTTGTTCTAACACGGGTGTCGGAAGTCTCATCGTACTCGGTAAAATGTAATCTATTACTCATGAAAAGAAACCATAACTTACCAGAGTCGTCATCAGCTCTAAGATGATTTAAATGAAGCTGAGAAAAGGATGGATGACAAACAAGATTTTTCCATGATTTGGATACCAGTTTGCAGTCTAAAGCTGATTGAATTGGTAAACGAGATAATATGTCTGACATGATCTCTCCTGGAAGATCATTAAACTTACCCATTGAGAAGCTCAGCTGAGTGGCACAAGAGATTTACAAAACGAAAGAGTACTTGGGGTTTTGTTGTGGGTTCGAAGACGGGTTTTCACAAAAAGATAACAATGAAATGTTTCTTATTCTCACCTTTTGTTTCGAGACTTGTGTTTGTGTTTAGTCGACAGGCAAGTGTCAACTTTAGTCTACACTGTACAGAATAGCTCACACGTTGTAGATTAAACACAGTAAAGTGGCGGGTTATGAACCATTAGATCCTATTAGAAACGGTTTCAATGTAATTTCAGGCCGTCAAATAAAGATATTTATTTTTGTCGTCAAATAAAGAGATTAATGCCGGAAGAGATTTCAAAAAACAAAAAAGTGCTTCAGAAATTTTTTTATTTCAAAAGAACAATAAGTAAATTTAGATCGAGCAGGGGATATGAGAGAATGACAATAGAAAGATATCCACTATAGAAATAAATCGTTCCTTCGAAGCCTTGATGGACGGAATAGTAAAGGTCCAATGAGGACCCAATAAGCCAAAAATAATTCCGTTTTAGAAAAAAGTGTCTTTATTGTAGTGTAAGGAGTGTTGACACTGCCTCGAGCAGGGGGAAAATTTCTCAGAATGACAGTACCACATTGACTCCTTCAAAAAATAAATAAAGAGATTGCATAGCCCTTGCTAATAACACCTCCCTGTTTTAGGCACCACATTGACTGCTTATTTTCATCGTCTACCAAAAAAATAAAATAATGTCGCGCATATTATTAAGATATCAAGATTTAGTTGAAGGATGACAGTACCAAGGTTACTAAAAAGGGGTGTTAAGAAGGAAAAAGGTATTAATTAGGATGTTCAAGGATTATTTACCAGTACCGATCAAAAAAAGATGTGGAAGGATAACAACGCTCTTTTTTAGTATATTTGATATAATTTTTGTTTGTTTTAGAATGGTTTGTGTTTCATTTATATGTTTTTTTTTGTCCAACTGAAGTCCAACACCAGTTGGAATTTGAGGCTACAGAGAAGAGTTCAGTTACCAGCTAAATTTACAGGGAAAACCGAACCTCGAGTTATGTTTGCTCGCGAAAGTTTGGGGTAACCGAACTTTAAGTTCGGTAGGCTCGCAATATTTACCTGATAACCGAACATTTATATTTTAAATCAAAATGATATATATCTGACACCAATATCGAGGAACGACTATTTTGTTGTTGAAAATATAGTCGTTATAATGTGACGGGCCGGAAAATTACGCCTGGCGTGCCTGGGCGCGCAGGCCATAACTCCCCCGATGCGTCATGATTATGCTACAAACCGGGCCTTAACACTAGGAAAATGCACGTCCTTTTGCCCTTGCAAGCATGCTCGTGGAGCATGATGCGTCTAACTTAGCTTCCACACCGTTCCAACTTACCATAGAACAAGGGTATAAAGCCTTGCCTCAACGTAGGATATTCATCACTGAATTTCCTATCTAGCTGAGTAACCGTCATACTGCCAAGTCTTGTCCAGACATAAGGCATGCCTTGGACTTACACATAGTCCATTGCAGGCCTAATACCCCCTCTTCCCTTAGCTTAGGCATTGCTGAAAGCATGCACTTGTCTTGCTCGTGCCAAGAGTGCATCAATCAGGCTCATGACGTACTCTCCTTAGGCCTATGCAAGCTCCACTAACTTGCATATTGATATAGCTTACTTTCCATGCCATGCGCCATTCGCACATGCCTATGTCATACGCGTTGATAAGAAGTATGAGCATCCAAGGAATGAAATGCAACTTACATCATCAAGTTTGGCCATAATCATCTCTTGCGTCGATCTACCGAGGCAGATGATATGAGAGGCCAATATGCCGCAATCATCTCGCAATTAGATGATATGAGCGACAAAGTGCTGGACCGGCAATGCTGCAACTCATTGCGGCTGCCTACGTACCCTTCCCTACTCTAAAGAGATCATGCACTGACCGTAGCTCATCCTCAAAGGGACAGCAACTTAAGCCAAACTCGTTTGCAAGGACGTGGCCAAGCAATAATGGTAATGGCCTAGTCCGTATAGGTCGTTCCGTCAAAATGCACTAAACTTGCGCATTACTAAGTCCACGACATGGCATAGTGACGCCTAAGCATCAAATGCCCTATTTACAAGGCTAAGCAGCTATAAATGAGGCTTACACATCGTTTATACTCTTTTGGCTAAGCTATGAAACTTACTTGGTGCATAGTCCGCATATGCACCTTCAACCAACTACCCCTCCCTATATATGTTTACTTACCATTTCTAAAACTTAGAAAAGGGGAGAGGATTGACATGCTTGCTTCACTATTCATGGTCGTTGCCATGTATCCCTGAATAACCGACAATGATTGCTGAGTTCTGTTCTGTAATGCACAATGATTGCGCAACACTTGTTCTGATATTCATTCGGCCAGCCCTTTCTGGCCTGATGCACAATGATTGTGCAATATTGGCCCTAGCCAATCGTTCGCATAATGCGTGATGTTTGCGCTGCATCGTCCAAGGCCATCTACCCAACTGGCCTAATGCATCATGATGATGCAACATTGGCCCTTGGCCAATATGCCTTCGAAATGAGCCATTCTTGGCGCTATATTGGCTCTAGGCTAATGTTCCTCTTAACGCAACAAAAGCTTGAGATAAAGCTTCATCTCATGCCATGGCGCATCTTTGAACATGCGCCATGCTAAAAATTCGGGGTGTCACAATACACCTCCATGGTATATATATCTATCTCATAGTTAACATTTTGTCATAAAATCTCCTAAAAATGGCAGTTGCTAGTCCTAAATTTACTCTGGAGGAAAATCCTTCTCTTTGCAGAAACTACGTAGTGTACTATCCAAAGAGGGGCGAAGAACGAAAAATGAATGATATTATGAGTCAAAGTTATTGGGGAAAAATTCATGAGAAATTCTGCTCAGACACAACAAACCCTCATAACCGTGACCATATAGCTTTGTTCCTTCGATTTGGAAAGATTACAGATAGAGTTATGGAATTTATGACTTTATTTCGGATTGTAGGCGTTATCGACTTAGGGTGAAACCTTCGAGGATATCATTTCAACATCAAAAAATGAATGGCTAAGATGGAAAAGAAAGAATTTCAAATATGAAGATCATTTTTGCATCCTTAAAGACTTTTTCGTAGCGCGTTTCGGATATTAAGGATGTTAACCATATATGTAAACCATGTCTTTTAATATTTTAATTGAATTTTAGTAACTTTGTAAGTTCTAGTTAGTAGTTTCTAAGGATTCTAGTTGGTAGTTTTCGTTTGCTTCTACGTAGTTCGGCAACATCATGTAATTTTAGTTAGTGATCGAACTTCTATCTATAAACTCAAATTTAAAAGTTAAAAATATCCAAAAATTGCATTTCATTAAATCCAAAAGAAACATACATCTAGTATAGAGTAAAATTGTAAAAATTGAAATAACAAAGCTTACTACACTCAAATTTCCTTAGAAACACTTATTCATATAATTTAATGGAAAGGTGCTTTCCTCCAAGATGCGATAGGGATCGGAATGCAAAAACGATTTTTTATACTTGGTTTGATATCCGTCGAGAGCCGCACACCACTGGAAAACTGAATCACTTTTAAGTTTGCATCATTCAAAAAATATAACCATAAAAACTATTGATTGACATACCTACTCTTTCGGAGCCGGGATAACGATCAACTATGGCTTTATTTTCATCTCTCATGGCTACACATTGTCTAAATACCTTCTCGAATCTAATCTTGACGATTTGTTGCATCCTCTTATGGATATTTGCGTCCAACGCCTCAAAAATCGTGTATATACGGTTCCACTAAGCATCGGATGTTTGATCCATGTTAAGGTACATATCCTGGCTATTGTCGGGGACAAGAAATTTATAGTACTCTCTATCGTAGTCGTGCTTCGTAATCGTAATCCATGATCTAACAATAGCGACATCTTCATCATTATTGAACGGAGGATCCATTTTTGGTGTTTGAAAGAGACGGATGAATGAGAATAAAGAGATAGTGAATGAGAATAAAAAGATAAGTGAATAACTTGAAAGGCATAGGAGAGTGAGATAGAGATTTTGAAAGGGACATGTTTCCTTCTATAGAAATAGGTGAGAGAGATAGAGATAGAGACCCAACGACTACTTTCAAAAAAAAAAATATAGTCGTTGAGTGAGTAATAATAATTGGGTTAAATTCAAAATTCGCAATTAATGATGTTAGGGCTACCACTTAATTGTTCGGCAATCTGTCAAATTTAACCAGCAAACGAACAAAAAATTCGATTACTTGTTACCTTTTTATAGGTAGCCGAACCGTACTCTACAACTAGAACTTTGCATAAACATACGAAAACTAAAGTTCGGCTATCTGTGAAATTTGACCAGGTCACCGAAATAGAAGTTCGGTTAAATGGAATATTTCACAGATAGCCGAACACCTTGTTCGGCAATCTCTGTAATCCTCCTTTCTAACCGAACTTATATTTGTAAACTCAAAAATATCCAAAAATTAACCTAATAAATAATATCACACTTTAAAAAACATATTATTTGATTCATAGGCATTCTTAGTATAATTACATGTGTCATTTCATCATCCTCGAGAACAATTTGACCTTCATGTACAATTTTTCCCGACTTCTTAAAAAATTTCTGAAAAAGCGGGGGTCAAACGACCACACCCAATATTTCGTTCGACAATCTGTCTGGACTAACTCCAATATATTTCCAAGAGAATCAACTAGACAGTCAGACTCAATCAAGGAAAATACATCCAAGAGTTATATCTTCGTTTCTCAATGTAATCAGCAAATCAAACAGATAGAAATCCGCGAGCCTGATTATTATGAGAAACAACTTGAACGGTACCAAAGACCAATGTTCAAGTGTCAATCAATTTATATCAACAAGCAAAGGTTAGATTATCTAATTGATTGAACTACACACAACCTGTGATATTTCAATTATATAAACAAATATAATGCGGAAAAGAAATAACACAGACACCAGAAATTTTGTTAACGAAGAAACCGCAAATGCAGAAAAAACCCAGGACCTAGTCCAGATTTGAACACCATACTGTATTAAGCCGCTACAGACTCTAGCCTACTACAAGTTAACTTCGGACTGGAATATATTTGAGCCCTAACCAATCTCACACTGATTAAGGTACAGTCGTGTTCCTTACGCCTCTGAATCCCAGCAGGACTCTACGCACTTGATTCCCTTAGCCTAAACAATTGATACCAAACAATAACGAAAGATAACAATAGTTTTTATTAACAGGAAATAATTGAATCACAATCAAACATCAATTGTACCGAAATTTTGTTAAGCAAAAGCAATAAGGATATGAAATAAAATCATGCTTTTCTTAAACAGGAAAACAATTATCTAACAAGATTGTTACCTCAAATTCCGCATCCTCTTCTCCCCTTAAGATATGTCATTAAGCGCAAGTTCACTTAGAACTCTCCCCCGTTAAAGTTGTCATCCTCCCGCAAAAACAAAAGAACAACAACAAAGAGAAACCTTTACCAGAGAAAGGTTGAAAACCGGTTTTTAACTATGCAATGCAAAAGTTGAAACCTCGAAACACATATGCTTTTATGCTAAACCAAAATATTCAACATATTGTGACTTTTTCACATATTGTTTCTCAAGAGACTTGTCTGCAATCACTTTCTGGTTTTCGAGATCTTTAATTTGAAGCTTCAAATCTCCAAGTTCACCTTTCATCTCTTTTATTTTATCTTTTAGTTCACCCCTATCCTGAACCAAAGTAAAGAGATTTCCTACGAGTTCTTCAAACCCATACATAACTTCATGCATACCATCTGCGGGAAACCACTTGGTAAGGTCTGAATCATTGAGAGCAAAACGACATGACTCTTCTTGAGATTGATCAGAGTTAGGATCAGAACCGATTCTTGAGACAATCTTCCTGATCCTTCGTTTTGAGACAAAACCTTGACAGTTTCTCACCTTTCGTGCTTCCCTTTTATTACTCCTTGTAACACTGCGAGTTATATGAGATATCCTTTCAAGAAGTTTTTACTAAGGGAAGATAGTGTACCTAAGAGAAGATATTGATAAGAATATATGTATATCTAGTTTTGTAGAAAAACAGGATTTCCGAAACTTCACGACAAATTTTCGAACTTCTCTTTTTATTGAAAGGGAGATATTCTCTACAAAAAACTCTTATTACTGAAAATGGAAGCTACCATGCACTTGTGCCCTTGATTTTATGTGCTTTTCCCATAAAAAAAAAAAGAACACGGAAGAGGATGAGAGTGCACAGTATTGATACAACTAAGTTGTATCGGGGTAAGATTTTTTTAGCTTACAGCGAGCATCATAAACATAGTTCATGTTTCTCCTTGGGAATTTCTTCCCAAAATATTTTGTCCAAGAATAATGATCTTTTCTAACTCTAGAGACATGACCATGTGGAGAAGATATACTGATGTGAGAATTTTCAGAGATAGATAAATCTCTCTTAATTCTATCTATAAGATTTTCATAAGATTTTCTCATTCTAAGGATTTCCTTATGGTGCACATCAGCATGATTATCTGAAACAATTATGGGAAATTCTTGATTGTTTCCTTTGGCAGAGATTCTTTCTTTCCCTTTCTTCTGGAGTCGTTCTACATCAAAACATGAATTGTTTCGATATGGGTGAGGAGTAACCTTTTTCCAGAAGCGATTATCAACTCTCTCTTCAGATTCTTTTGAGTTGATCTTATCGGGTAGTGGTATAGTCTGTCTTTCTACTAAGGAATGGTCTTTCAGTTTTTTAAGACAAGAAACTTCTTTCAATATTTTTACCACCGTATGTTGAAGAAGTATAAGTTTCCTGTCAAGTGACTGAAAGTTGTATTCCTTAAGATCACTTTCACGGAATTGGTTCAAAGTTTCCTTTGCACAAGATTTCGTTTGATCATTAGTAGATCTAGAAGATGGTTTCTTATCCTCTTATGACTTGATGTAGTTAGGAAAACTACCATCATCTTGATCTGTTTCAGATGTGACTAAACCGGTTTTATCAAAATCTGTAAAAGTCTAGCAAGGACTTTTAGTTTCCTCAACATCAGAAGAAATCACAACAGCATCATTAGTCAAAGTCATAGGATGTGTCTCTTTATTTTGAGTAAGAGATTTACCAAGAGCTTCTAATTTGACAGTGAGTTCCATATTTTCCTTGGCTAGAACATTCAGTTGAATGTCTTTATCTCTGATCTCATTCTTAAGAAGATTCGACTCTGTCTTTAATATTAGCACTTTAGTAGACAGAGATTTTATACACTTTAGGGGTTTTACCAACTCTTTATCAGCATCTTCTTTACCATCAGAGGACGACACAGATGTTTCCGCAACTCCTGGATCATGATTTAACGAAGTGGTAACATCTTCAACTTTTGAGTATTCATACTCTTGCATAACGTTAACTGAATCAGTCATGGATTCAGTTTTTTATAGGTTGGATCACACCAAACACAGATTGTTAGATCTTTTCGTGTTTGCCTGCTCTGATACCAATTGAAAAGACGAGGGTACCCAAATATACCTCAATCTAAAACTTTTCCACCTATAAGTCCTTTCTCCGAAAGTGATTGTCTATAGACTGAGTCGAGACAATACAACTAATCGGTTCACACTTCGTATGATCGTCCATGGATACGAGATCGAGACAATACGACAATAAGATAACTTGTGTGATTGACTATGGATACAAGATCAAGACAATACAACAACAAAGTATGTTTACTTGATAATAGGTTCGGACTTAACCAAACTCTAGGGATTGTCTATCAAGTAAAATAGGAATTAACATTTGTGTAATTTACTTTAAATTATAATAACAACAATTATAATTGCGGAAAATAAAAGTAAATGACACAACAAGATTTTGTTAACGAGGAAACTGCAAATGCAGAAAAACCCCGGGACCTAGTCCAGAATTGAATACTCTCAGAATTAAGACGCTATACAAAATCAAACCAACTTCGTATAGTTGAGACCAAGCAACTAAACCTATAGTTCACCTAGTTTCCTCGGTATCCCTGCTCCTCCAACTTGTTAATAAGTCACGCACTTGGAATAATTCCTTTGGTTCATATTCCAAACAGTAAAGGAACAAAAAATCTGTTCGGTAAAAACTCTTTTCAAACAACGTGATTTGAGTTTGACAAAGGCTCTTCCGTTTAACCAATAAACTCCTTTGTCGGGTCCTTAGATCAATCTCTCAACAACTACCGAAGTAATTGTTAGACTATGCAATCAATACTATTAATCACAAAGAAGGGTATTGATGTCGATCTACTCAACTAATCAATCCAATCTATCACAAAGATAAACCGATTATAGTTAGATCCCTTTCCAGCCGAAACAAGTATTGTGCACACCAAAGATTATGAACCCAAAAAGTCTTCTTGTCTTCAAATCTTCTTTAATCTTTAATCAGCACTTGCACACAATCAACTTGAATCTCTTGTGATCAATCACACACAGAACGGAGTTTGTTAACGTTGGATTATCACAAGACGTCTTTAGAACTACAAACAGTCTAAAGATCCCCGTCGAAACTTCGATCTAGTTTGAGTGAATCTTATATTAGAAGAGAAGATTCTCAAGCATAAAGAAACTAGGTGCAATAAAAGTTCAACAACCGTTAGTCAATCAAATCAATCGAAAACTAATAATAAACCGCAATTATCTAGTTTCCTACCAACGGTACTAATAGAGCTTCTCAATCCCAAAGAAGTCTTTAAACTGAGCGGCCGTAAGAGATTTCGCATAATTAGGTTACTTTCGTCTCCGAATAGGCGGCTCCACCAGTAACAACACAACTAGGTAGTTTTGCTGGCTCTGAGGATTAGTTTGCCAGAAATGCAAACTTCAATATTTATAGACAAGAAAGTTTGGACACCAAGGAATTTCCAAAACAGAATATTCTCAAAGATATGCAATAAACACAAAATCGGTTTTCATAATTCATGGAAATGCACTGTCCAAATATTGACCGAAATCCCAATAGAAAAATCTATAATCAGTAAATGCACATTACTAATTGTTATTTTCTAAAGATATGCATTTAATTGCTGGAGATTAAATAGCATATAAAAACTAAGAAACCTTAAATAAAAGATTCTCAATTTATTTCGATCCTGGGATTCTCCTTTAGCTATTAAGAAATATCTTTGAAAAATGAATGACAAGAGTTACTGCACATGTTCAAAGTATGTCGACATCTTTTACTTTGTAAGTCCTTTTTCATACTTACAATCTTGGAAACGATTTTCCACACTTCTAAACAAGTTTAGAATTGGTTCGTCTGAATTCCAAAAACTATGTGATTGATTATCCTATCAAATCACCAATTATGGGTTTCTCGGTTCTACCAAAACAAGTTCGGTTCTACCTCTATGTGAGTACTGTGCATACTCACGCTAGTTACCAAAATTTGGTTAACTAGGTACTAGGATCGGTTCCCCACAACTTATGGTAACTACCTGTATTCAGTTGCACATGTCCATAGGATCGGTTCCCCCAAAACTATAAACTTGTTGCACATGTTCATAGGATCGGTTCCCCCATCTACTAAAAACGTGTTGCACCTCTTACAAGGATCGATTCCCTCTTGCAAATTTGTTGCACCTCTTACTAGGATCGGTTCCCCAATGACTAGATAAAAGTTGTTATTTACAAGGCATCGATCATACCATCTTGAGTGATTACTTAAGATCGGTTTCACTAAAAAAAGTCATACCAATACATAAGTCAGGCCTTATGAATAGTTTTACCAAGATACATAAACAAGTTTATGAGCGGTTATACTAAACACACATATTGGTAATTCAAAATAGATTTGCAATGAATAACAATACCAATAAGCCTAGCGATTTCCCTTTCGATTCACAAAACAAGTTTATGAACTTACTTCCTTTAAACGAATGTAAAACATTGTTTCCTAGGATGAAATCTTCACTCATACCCATACATAATCACAATAGCATTCATATGATCATGTTGATGTCTTATATACAAAGTTTAATGGTTAAGCAATAAACCTCGTATTGAATTCCTTAATACTATGTATAACTAGAGTTTAATACACAGCTTCGCAGTTATGTTTTCGATATGCACGACTTGAAAGATACGTTAGGGAAAGAAACAGTTCAAGTCAAATATTACTAACCTCAAGAGGAAGGATGATGTTGTCGTTGTAGCTCCATACTTCTTCACATTCTTCAAGTCTTCATGTAATACTTGTAAGTCTCATATCCTAACACTTTCAAGCTAACCTATACGAAGTTGACTCTAGTATTTAATCAAGCGACTCCTTAAATGAGTTTTGATTCACTAAAATGTGACAACCAAACTTGACATACCAACGCTTGGTGGGTTCAACCGAGCTATGCTCTAACAACCGATTTTAGAACTTAGCCAACTCAAGTATGCAAATGGGTACACATACCTGAGTTCCCGGACTTGGTCTTGTTCGTCAGTTTGCAAACGGGTACGCATACTGTCGTTAATTACCGAACTCAGTTGAAACCAGTACGCATATGGGTATGCTTACTATAGTTTCCGGACTTTAACTGTTGAATCAGTACGCCTACGGGTATGCATACT
Organism: Papaver atlanticum; assembly: GCA_023531105.1. NCBI lineage: Eukaryota > Viridiplantae > Streptophyta > Magnoliopsida > Ranunculales > Papaveraceae > Papaver > Papaver atlanticum. The sequence goes on from JAJJMB010010581.1 coordinate 1,854,074, forward strand.
CAATTGAAACATTCTTAGAAGACGAGAATAGCTGTCTCACACAAACTATTAGCTTCAAAACAATTTTCAAGTGATCAAATGATCAATACGAAACATTCCGTGTCTACATCAAATGACTGTCTCACACAAATCATGTAAGATGTTACCAGGCGATTTTCACATGATCATCTTTTGACTTTCGTCAAGAATAAAAGATAAACTTGGTTAAATCGAAAGCTTACCAACACATATTTCGAGAAATATGTAAGCGAGTTAAACTCAGCTCGAAATATCAAATGTGTATAATATAAAGTCTATATAGCTATACAACTTTTGTCTTAATAGGAGATAGAATAGAAATAAACTTTTGAGTGATAGATGAGTTTAAGTCTCCACATACCTTTTGTTGATGAAGTTCCACAAGCTCCCCTTAGTAGTTCTTTGTCTTTAATCGATGAACACCGTGAAGTCTAAAGATCAACTACACATTCTATCCTAATCCGAGACATAGCTATAAGTAGACTAGATATCAAGACTTATAGTTTTGACAACTAAACTTGACAAACAAGCTTGAGATAGCAACGCTTGCAAGTTCGACCGAGCAGTGCTTTAACAAACTCCAATATAATTCCAAGAGAATCAACTAGACAGTCAGACTCAATCAAGGAAATATATCCAAGAGTTATATCTCTGTTTCTCAATGTAATCAGCAAATCGAACATATAGGAATCCGTGAGCCTGATTATTATGAGAAACAACTTGAACGGTACCAAAGACCAATGTTCTAGTGTCAATCAATTTCAATTAACAACCAAAGGTTGGTTTTACCAATTGATTGAACTATGCACAACCTGTGATATTTCAATTATATAAACAAATATAATGTGGAAAAGAAATAACACTGATACCCGAAATTTTGTTAACGAGGAAACCGCAAATGCAGAAAAAACCCGGGACCTAGTCCAGATTTGAACACCACACTGTATTTTATTTGAGAAAATTGGAAATTTTTTTACCGCTAAAATTCACAATGGCTAGATTTCTCATAAAATATGCATTGAGATTGAACGACTTGGGAAATAAATTTGTTAATGTCAAATAAAAGGCCGATATCGACCATGGGAGGAGTGTAACAGAAAAAAAAAAAAAACAACGCAGAAACCAGTCTCCGTTACTTCATGGCTTACTAGAACTACACATCTGTAATTCATGGACTAGTTAACTAGAATCTCGCAAATTTTGTCACCATTCATTGCTAGCGTATAGAGAAATTTTGCTAAGAGCAAGGGATATGGAGTGAGAGTTCTCATTCAAAATGAAGGAGTTAAATTAAATTCGATCAAATTAGGTGTTACCATCGGTAGTAGAGAGGTCTGCTTTCATCCAAAATACTTCACAGACTCATTCATATAAAAGAGTGTCCAACATTCGAGACTAGGAGGCAGATGTTCAGTTAATTGGAGAGAGAAAATGGCTGATATTCAGCCTCTTAAGTTTTTTTTTATATAGCTTTTTTTTATCCATTTAAAGCTCTTCAAAATGGGTCATGCACTAATTTTATTATTAAAAAAATCCTAAATATATTTTTGGGCGGATAAAGATCAGTTGCCCAATTGAATTTTTAAGCGCCCAATGTTCAGCCTCTTAGTTTACTTTCTTTACCATTCTATAGTGAAAAAAAAAACAATCTTTCACCCATTCTCTCATAGGATTTTGTTTTTATCCTATCTGCCTCTTCAGTCGGTGATATTCATTATTGCTTGGGTTCACGTTTTGTTGAACAATACTTCATAATCAAATCCAGAAAGACTGTCTCCTGAAAGTTCATAACAAACATCAATTTTAAAGAGCATTTAGAGTTTCCTTTGATATTGTTCCTGGCCTTCTCGAGTCTGAAAAACGTGTATCATCTAATAAGTTGATTGAATGAAAAATTAACTCATTGAATAACGTACCAAGTTACCGTATGAAGCACCGCTTTTGGTTTGGTGATATATAATGGTAAAATTCCATGAATTCGTTAATGAAAAACTTTCATTTCTTTGCCAGAACCAAGAGCTCCGTTGACAACTATGTAGATGTAAGATTTTGTGAGAACAATATCTTAATCAATATTAAAATTCCTCACCACATTGAACTAAAATGGCGACAATTCGAATTTGAGGAAGGAAAAAAAATCAACAAAAACTCGATTGATTGAGGTAAATTTTTTATTTGAGAAAATTGATTTTTTTTGGTTACAGGAAAAAATCTCAATGGCTAGATTTTTCATAAAAATACCTGTTGAGATTAAACGGCTCAAGGAATAGATTAGTTAATGTCAAATAAAAGGCCATTATAGAGCATGTGAGGAGTGTAACCGAAAAAAGTAAAAACAAGTATTGAAATTATAGGCAGAAACCCAGTCTCCGTTACGTCATGGCTTACCAGAACTACACATTTGTAATTCTTGTAAACCATGGGCTAGTTAACTACAATCTCGCAAATTTTGTTAACATACTAGTTGCTCATTGTTAGGTTGTAGAGGAATTTTGCTAAGAGCAAGGACTATAAAGTGAGAATTATTCAAATGAAGAAGTGGAATCAAATTCCATCGAATTATGTGCTACAATCAGTAGTGGAGAGGTCCAGTTTCTTACAAACTACTTTACAGACTCATTTAAATGAAAGAGTGTCCAACATTCGAGACTAGGAGGCAGATGTTCGGCCGCTTGGAAACAAAAACGGCTTTGGGTGGAAAAAAGTCGTGATTTTTTTTCTTAAACGGCTGATGTTGAGCCTCTTAATCTGTTTTCTTCACCATTCCACCGTGAAAAAAACACTCTTTGGCCTCTTCTCTCGTTGGATTTAGCCGTGAATGAGCGCAAAAACACTAATTTTATAGCCTTGCACTAACACACGCAGGATTTGGCCGGGCACATGTTTCCTCTCCTCCAATTATGACGGCAAATACCCAAAAACTATAAATACAAATCAATCTAAATCAATCTAAATCAAACTCATCATTCTCTAAAATTCCCTCCCTCTCTTTCTCCCTGGCCTAGGGTTTTGTTTTGTGTTTTTCAAGGTTCAGCTATGGTTCCTCTTTCTTCATCGATTTCTCTTCTTAAAGCATACTTATTTCCTCTGATTCTACTTTCTCTAGCTATTTTCTTTCAGCTTTTTATCATCCCTTCTTCTTTTCCTACTTCACATTATGATGGTAAGTTTTTATTTGAGATTTTTCTGATCAATTGAAATCATAGTAATTGTAGTTAAGATTATTACTGTAAAACAAGTGTGATTTGTTTTTATGTGTTTGTTAGTTCTTGGAATCGAACATTACAGCTCAATTGATGAAGTTACTGAGGCTTATGAGAAGTTTTCTTCGAGATGGTAGTGATTCGTTTCACTCGATTTTACTGAAACAAATGTAGTTTTAGTAGATTGGTTGATTTTGTTTGCTGAGTTGGGATAATTGAAAATTTTCAGGAGCTCAGGCGAGGAAGAGCCGGCAGTAAACGATTTCATTAAGGTTAGTAGATACTTAATTCAACGTGTTTTTAGAAGATTATTACATTGCAAATTAGGTTACACTGATAAGTGCAATTTTGAACTTGAATGTTATTTTAGCAACTCATTAAGGTTAGTAGGATTCATAATTCAACGTTTTTAAAAGATTACATTGCAAATTAGGGGTTAGACTTATAAGTGCAATTTTGAACTTGAATGTTATTTTAACAACAATTTGTAGGATTTCTGGCAATTAGGTTAAATCCATTCACAAGTTTGAACATTGTCGAGTTTCGTTGAAAGCAGTGTTTCAACTTTACAGTTTTTTGTGTATGTCATGTTATATGTTGTTCCATGCAATTTCTATGAGAAAATTACATTTTTAAGGAGTGTTGGGCGTTTTACTCAGTAGCTTTACTCTTGTGCTGTCTTGTGATGTTGGATCCTTTGCAGATACGTTATGCCTATGAGCTGCTGACGGATCCATTGTGGAAGAGAGACTATGATGCATTTGGCGTTGATGAGCATCTTGTAAGTTCTTATATATCACATGAAAGAGATTAAGTTTTGTTTTAGTTTACGTCATTGGCCTTACTCTTACTTTATTTTTTTTGAATGTTTGACCTCACGTTGTTTGTATGAATAACTTTAGCATACTTTGGAAGAGGTGAAAGCAAAATATGCCGAGGAAACATTCTCGAAAATTGTGCTACCTCTACTAAATGCTTCTTCCTCTGGTGGTGGGTAAACTTGTCTTTCTTAAGTGATTTCCTTCGGTTGATAAATTTGACATTATTATATGGAAAGTGCAACTAGTCAGGACTAATTTATCTTTATGCTTGTTTTTATTTAACCTTGCAGTCCATGGTTTCAATGTACTTACTACTGAAGACTTCAAATATGCAATTGGGAGCTCAAAGGGGTTGCTAGTTCAGGTTTACTCATCTGGGAGCAGCCGTTCTGACGAGTTTTTGTATAACTGGAAAAGAATCAGTATGTTTCTCATGTACTATGTGCTTATTACTCCATTGGAAGTAAATTTCTCCAAAGTTCTATATTCTGCTCATTTTCACTCTTATTTGTATATGATTGATTGTTTATTTGAATAACTCTTCATAGGCATCAGATTAGGTTCTCGTAATCTCAGTTTCGATATAATGCATTGTCTCTATACTGTTGCTGTTTCTAGTTTTGAGTTCTTATAGAAGATTATTCATGCTTCATTAAATTCCATTTGATTCTCAATCTATTCTGTAATCCTGCCTGCCAGTAATAATGCATGTAAATGGATGTCTTTTCCAGCTAGTTTAGTGGACGGGATTGCTAATACTGGTATGGTAGAACTTGGTGAAAGTGATCTTGCTACTTACCTTGCCGAGAGGACATCCACAGGACAACCCTTCTTCAGAAACGGTAGGAGTTCTTTATCAATTTAACTACACTGCTTGCTTGTAAATAACATTTGAGCCATAATAGAAGCCAGTGTCTCTGCTTTTGTATGCAAAATGATTACTGACAGTTGTATGTTACTAATTGTGTTTTTTGGCGGTGGCTGATTAAGGTTCACTCTGTGCGCATGCCAATTCATTTTCCTAAGCACCACTTTTATTCAGATTCTAGTCAGTAACTTCTTATTATGTGATAATGCTTACAGGTCTCCCTTCACTTGTTGCATTCCCCCCTGGTTGTAGAAATTCAGATTGTCTAGTGAGGTGAGTCTCTGAATGACTGAATTAAACGGATTATACTTGTTTACGATGTTTCGTTGCCTATTGTGGCCTCTGGAACCTTTCCTACTAATATTTCAGTTACAAGGAATGTCACTTTACTGCATGTATGACAGATTACTTCTATAATAACGATTTCCCTGCAGGAAAGACAACATTACCTCTTACAGTATCTTTCTTGGTTGTAGGTATCACGGGGATCTCTCAGTGGATGCAGTTACTGATTGGTTCGCGACAAGAATACTTGGTTTACCTCGCATAAATTACTATTCAAAGGAGACTCTGGTAATTCATGGTTCCTTCGAAGTTTCATGTCCTAGTTTTCAAGAATTTGTTTTCTATTCTTTTAGGCAAGAGATGATCTGTTAAGACACTCTTTTCATGATAGTTGCACACCACTTATAATTAGGATAGCACATTAACCAACCTAACAGAGTCTTCAAACTTAAATATTTTTTGTTATTACATCTCGAGTGAACTACTCATTTTGTTATCCCAAATAATGTTAATGATATGGAGTTAATATTTCAATTTCAGGGTCAGAATTTTATTGCAAAAAGTGGACATCACAAGGTAAAAGTTTGTTACCATAGCTATAGCTTGCTGCAGATTTTCTTTGTCTATATACTATTGCTCCAGAAAATTAATCGTGTTGACTCTGGGGAAAAGTGGATATGGTGAACGAGTATAGGATGAATATATTCAGCCAATGTGTTCCTTATTTTACATCCTAACAATGTTCTCTTTGCGCAAGACGGCTATCACTTAATTGGTTAATATATACAGTATTCAGTTCATTCAGTATCCTGATACTTAATGTTCAAATGTATGTATGGACTACAGGTAAAAGTTCTTTACTTCTCAAAAACTGGGGAGCGCGCTTCTCCATTCGTGCGTCAAGCTGCAAGAGATTATTGGGCATATGCCTCGTTTGCTTCTATTCTATGGAGGGAGGAGGAATCTTCCATTTGGTGGAACAAGTATGTTACCTTTTCATGACTGAAGTGTGCTTTTGATATACATTCAATACGTCTATGTTAGTTAATACAAATTAATGGTGACACAACTTTGCAGGACTTTATACCAAAATATTACTTCTTCCTTCCACTTTTGATAATGCTTCCAAACTTGCCCTTGTTAAAAATGTTATCTTTTAAAATCTCTTAGATTTCTCTTGTAATTTATGCTGGATAACAGTTTTGAGGTGGAGTCTGCCCCAGCTTTTGTGTTCTTGAAGGATCCGGGTGTAAAGCCTGTTGTGTTTCATGGTATGTTACTCCGTTTCTGGATGTGCTGACTTTTCGTTTTCAAGTTCCGTGTCTGTATTTTTAAATGACACAGTAAATTCTCTTGTTCATCTCCGCAGGAGACATGAACAGTACAACATTTTCAGAAATCATGGAGCAAAATAAACAACAAGGTAATTCAACAAATGTTGATTTCTCTGTGTCTTTAGATTTGACCAGTCCGTACCGTGGTAACTTTACCTGACTTTTGCCATGCTCGACGTTTGTTACACATGTTTTAAGGACTTTCTAAATGTCACTTATTAATTAGTTTGGAGGGTTGCATCAATAACGCCTTGTAGAATTGTATAATCATCAAAAGACTGCTATCAGGTTTCTCAACAATGAAGACCTCCAGTGTTAAGAAACAAACTTACAAATGCTGTTCTTTTTGTCTCATTTTGTCTTCTTTTGGTTAGTTCTTCCCCAACTTAGGAGCATAACATCCATGGACTTGGGATGTGATGCACGAGGCTACTCTCGTGCAGGATATGAGGCAACGACATGGTACTGCGTGATTCTTGCAGGAAGGCCCAGTCTGGAACTTAACAAAATGCGAGAAGTAAGTTTTTTTTTTCCATTACCTTGTTAAATAATGAAGCGGTATTTTGTAATTATGTTTCTAAAACCACTTTGGATTGGTAGTCACTGGACTTTGGACTTACTATTAGAAAATATTAATTATTGATAACCACTTGGACTAATCATACAATTTCTTAGACCATGGTCAGGGTACAAGATACATTATCAAATAAGGGTGATTCAGGTGCTGATGACGAAAATAGCACTTTAGCTCCTCAAGCAGCTGCTGCCCTAAAAGAGAAGCGGTTGACATTTACTTGGCTTGATGGAGAAGCTCAGCAGGTGAGTTATTTAAGCACCAGGATTGGAAGGTCTTCATTGTGGCCGAATTTATTTTGGAAGTTAACTATAAGTAGAATATTGGAAATAATGTTGGTATTTTTAATTGCTGAAATAAGCATGTTGTTTGAAACTAAAAAACCATTTCCCAGTAATCTACAGTTCTGTGTATGTGCTAATACTGGTTTGAATCCAGAAATACTGTTTCTTCTACATCCATACGGAGACCAGTTTTGAAACTTGTGGACCAAGAAGAGATATGACAGATGTACCCCAAATAATCATCGTACGGTACAAAAGAAATTCTACTAAGCAGGATGAACCTAAGGTTGCCAAGAGACAACCTAAAACCATTTGGGATACATTTGAGGAGGATAATGAGGATCTTGCGTCACAGCTTGTGGCTAAGTATGATGGTACAATGGAGACTCAAGAGGTAGGGATGTTGATCTAATACATAATGGGTGCATTTCAAATTATTTATATTTCATCTTGTGGCTGCGAATGACTTCGGTGTTTTGGATAAATTTTCTCCCAGATAATTCAATGGGTCTCTAAAATTATCAATGATGGCGACTCAACAGACCTCCCTTTCTTCGTAAGTAAATTCCATTCATATCATTATCAGGTTTCTAAGAGTTGACACCAAGTTTATCAAATCTTTTTCACATATTGTTGTTTACAAGTCTTGGAAGGCATTTAGTGTGTGAGAATTGGGTCCCAATATTCTGCTTATAGCAGTTCTCGATTCATACATTCCTCAGTTTTTCTGAAAGATACTGTAATGCATACCACTTTGCTTAGTTCATTAATTTATGTTCTTATATATTAATTCTGGATCTTCATACAGAGAACAAAGACTCCAGATCTTACTCCCGAGGAGTCAGATGCAATCTGGTCGAGAGGCAGTCAAACAGTTTTATCTACAGGCCAAGGACTGAAGCAGAGAGTTCAGGGAATCATAACCAATATACATGATCACATGGGAGATCCAAGGTTGGGTCCAATCTTGCTTCTAGCAGCAGTCCTCTCTTTTGGTTCCATTTATCTGCGCAGGAGTCAGTCAGGTCTAGCAAATCAGGCGAACGGGACTAGCCAATCAACTGAACCTAACCAGTCAAGTCAGCCTACCATGGAGGTATGTTAAATTTTGTGTTTATTTAGTTGTATTTGAAATGAAGTTTGGACATGAAATGAACCCATGCACTCCTGCGAATGCATCCATGTTAGGCATTAGTAGGAAAACAATTATCACGTAGTAGGAGAAAATTTATGTTAAAGATAAACATCATTTGAAGGAAAAAATGTTTTCCTTGGCCTTGAGCACTTACCCCATCACAGAACTGAAACTTCTCAAGTTCTGGTATTTGTAATAACAAGCTTGTATTCGTTCTTGAATTCATGTGAGATTATGACTGTATTCTTATTCTTTCTGTGACTACATTTTTCCAGGAAAAACCCAATCGCGAAAAGAGGACTCGCAGAAAAGCAGTATCAAACAAAGATAAACCTACTTCCATCGCTGATGATGTACCTAAGGATGCTTATAACCTGTTACCTTCGGATCCAGATTCTGATTAAAAGTTTCAGTTCGAGCGACTGACCCATTACAAGGATGACATGGTTTTGTAGATCATCGTATAAAAATAACTTATAGTTGAACTTCTTTAACCATTTGAAAATTTCAACTTTTGAATCATTGTAGATTTTTGTAAACAAATAATCGGTTTAGATTATCAACTTTGTGTAAATCATTTTAGGGTTTTTACTGGGGTTAGGTCTTTGAAGAATTATGTTTGATACAGGATCCAACCGAAGTTTCTCAAATTACGTTTTTTTTTTTTTTTTACTATGATACAAACTTTTTTACTATGATTGTAAAGAATGGTTAACTACATCGTCTTGTTGGCTCAGCCCCTCCATAAAGGAGATTTGCCAGAAGCCTCTCTTTGTTTGGGTATTCATAAATAAAACTGGTTCACAGGTTGCCTTGTTTAGGTCCCCCTGATCTTTACTTCCCCTCAAAATGAGATATTAAGGCAAAACGTGTATCCTTATCCTATGTTGAAGCTATGTTTATTTTAGCTGTTCCATGAGAAGGTCGCTATGGATGCATAACACTCCAGTTGTTGCTCGATTAAACTCAGGATTCTGATTGTTCCCTCTATGGTCACATCTGGCTTTCTGTACGTGGCACACAATGGGTGCACAAAAAGCATTCAAGGTCCCCCGACTTTTGTGCCATTCGACGCTAAGATCTATAAAAGTGTCCTAAGAGCAACCGCAGTGGACGACCAAAACGGACTAAAAACTAAAAACTAGAATAAAACCAAATATCAGAATATATTTGGTATGAAATCCGGACCAAAACCATATTTGGTCGAGCGGTATTTAAAAGTATGTTTGTTACTAGGCGTACATTTAACTTACGTTTCAATTGAGGCGAATGTATATTTTCCGTGCCGTTAGTGAGGCGAAGATAAAAGTTACGTTTCACTTAGGCGGTTGTATAAAGTACGCCTGAAGTGGCGTACGTATAAAATCCGCCCAGTTACAGGCGAACATTTAAAGACCGCCTAACTCAGACGAAGACTATACAAACGCCACATTCAAGCGTTGCTTAAAAGTTCGTCCCTAACGCGCGTGCTTAATACTTGCGCCTAGCCTAAACTTGAGGCGAACTTTATAGCCCCGTCTGGTAATTCGACCATTTTGATACCGTTGTGAACGTTGGAAACAAGGTTAGGTTAATTTCTCGTTTTTTTTTTCTTCTTCTTGTGGCTGTTTGATAATGGGAGAAACAAGGTTTAGAGAAGTGCTACTTTGAGGCACGTCTAGAGAAGAAGTAGAGAAGAAGAAGTAGAAAAGAGCAGAAGACTCGAGAAGCTTAGGTTAATCCGCCTGTGCACGTGTGTAAAGTGGGGCGACCATATAAAGTTCGCCTGATTGTAGGCTCACATTTAACTTCCGCCCCATCAGACGTAGGTATAAAGTTCGTATCTCAAACGGGCGTGAATTATATAGACGCGCCACAACATGCGTTAATTCAATTTACGCCCCACAACAGCCGATGTTTATATGAACCCCGCAAACGAACGTAAATTATACCGACTCCCCATGCCCAAACGAACATTATATTTGCGCTCGACCAAATATACTCCACTTCCGTAGCGTAGCATTACGGATTAAACCCAATTTTTTTTTTTTTTTTTTTGGTTTTTGGTCTTTGGTTATGCTCGCTCCACTGCAGTTGCTCTTAAGGACCAAAACCTTTAACTTCACTAAGGTGTCTGAGAAGTTACTTTTGACTTAATAAAGTTAAAAATATAGAAGTTCGTCGGAGAACCAATTTTGAAATGCAAAAAAATTAACCTTCTAACATTTTTTAATTATGACTTCTGAAGAAGTAAAAAACACAGCGGAAGAATTTCTGGTCGTAGTATCCGAACACCCAACACAGTAGAAGTACCTCTCCAGAAGCATAAATCAATTCAAGGAATCTGGAGAAGTGCTTCTCTTCCCCAAAAGCAAAATCAATTTAGCGCGTTTGGATACATTAAGAAGTTACTTTTTGACTTCTGGAAGTAAAAAGGTCAGAAATTAGTTTGGGTAAACAATTTCAGAATGACTTCTAGAAGCAGAAAAGTTAACTTTTTGTGAAGCAAAATATTTTTGCTTCTGACTTCTACTTCTGGAGTCAAAAATGTCAGAAGTTAGTTTGTATGTACACTCAGAAATTACTTCTGGAAGTCGAAAAATCAGAAGTCAGTTTGGCAATAACTTTACAAATCTAGAAACATAAAAATCAGCTTTTTGTGAAGCAAAATAGTCTTACTTCTGACTTCTTCTTCCGGAGAAACAAAAGTCACAAGCACATTTATATCCAAAACAATTTGCTTCAAAGTTTATTATAAACTTTTTTTTGTTTTAAAAGCATCCTGAAATGGTAATCCCAAATTGGCTTCCATCATTTTCTCAACTTCACAATCAAGCTGTGAAGCCCTTATCAGTTAAACTAGTCAGTAGATATAACTCACCTGTCTGCAATCTGGGTCCACTTCTATGAACCATTTTTCTTAAACCCTAGAAAACCAAAGAAGATCGAACTCTCTCTCACTGTTCCATTTTCTTAAAAATCACACAGAAACCAAAAGAAAAAAAAAATGACAAAAATTCCATCAAAAACCCTAATAACAAATCTCATCTCCTCCTCCTCCTCCTCCTCCTCCTCCTCCCGTACCAGAATTCTCCACCATCGATCTCTCAGTACAGCAACAGCATCTTCAACAACAACCGAAACTCAAACGCAGAAGCTTGAAAGAATCGCAGATCAATTAATCGACTTAACAAAGTTCGAAAAACATGATTATGGGATTTTGTTCAGACACAAATTGGGATTTAACAAATATGGTCCAGCAATCTCAGGTCTCAATGCATCAGCAGGTGGAGGTGGTGCTGGAAGTGGATCAACAGCAGCAGCAGCAGCAGCAGAAGCTGTTGAGAAAGTAGCATTTGATTTGAAACTTGAAATGTTTGATGCTGCTTCAAAGATTAAGATTATTAAAGAAGTGCGAAGTTTTACTGATTTGGGATTGAAAGAAGCTAAAGATTTGGTTGAGAAAGCGCCTGTGGTGTTGAAAAAAGGGCTTACCAAAGAAGAAGCTAATCCGATCTTAGAGAAACTTAAAGAATTGGGTGCTACTGTTGTATTGGAATGAAATCATTGATTTTCAATTTTGAATTTGTAGAATAATAATAACTTTTTTTTTTAATCGAAAATTATGGAAATGAAGATTTAGGTTATTTCTATTGGGGATCTATGAATGTGGCTGGTTATTGAATTGTTTGATTATGGCGTATTGATTTAACAATGTCTCTGTGGTTGCGAAGCCAGTTCCTGTTTATTATTGCAATAGAGAGAGAGGTCGAAGAAATTGATGCACAGTCTCCAGAGAGGAGGGAATTTTTTTGGATCCAATAAGAATTCTGATCTTGAACAGGTTTGGTCTCGATTTTACATTGTAGATATTTTATTATAGCTTTATCTTCAAATTTATCTGCCATGAATTTAACCTGGTGGCTGGTAGTTTCTTCTTTTGGTATGTTGATGCTTGAATTAACTAAAGAAACTGAAAACATAGATGCTTGTCACTTTGTAGGAAATATGAACCTTGCTTGAGACTTGAGAATGTTATTCATCGTGTAGTGTCGAGAGTATATTTTTTGACTTCTTTTGTTTTTATAGGGAGTCTTACTTCCATTATTTGTTCCGTCAAGGGAGCATTATTAAATTTGCGAAGTGTAGTTCTTTTGCCATCTCAATGGTTTCTTTATATCTTTTGGAGTACCTAGCATCCAAATTTTTAGGAGGTTCAACTTAGACCAAAAATGCACTCATAATTTAATTCCAAAAATATATTGGAAGTTTAATACACGAAAATAAGCTATTAGGGTATATTGATTTCAAACTGGCCATTGCGATGTTCCCAACCCTTAAAAACTTGGTATCCTGTCATTTTCGAACTTCAGATCACATTTGACCTGTTTTGTTTCAACTAGTTTTGGCATCGTCCATGTATGTCTGATTTCTACTTCTAATCTACAAGTTATGGCTGCTAAAAAGGATTGGACAGAATTTCCATTTATTGGGACTTTTTTGGTTACATGATTGCTGAAGGTCTTCTATGTTGATGTTACCTTCTAGCCTTACACATTTTTATGTGGGTATAATGGCAGGAAATAAATTGTAGTTTTAGTAATATTATATATATGTAGTTATAGTTGAGCACAGTACGGTCTTACATGATGATAGTTTGAGGTTTGATCTTTATGTACATGATGAAGAAATCATGTTTTAAAATATGGATAATGTCCATGTGGGCCGAAGGAGATTAAGAAAGTAAGTTAGGAATGACAGGAATTTACAAAAATAAAAATAAAATGGCATTGTGCGAATACAGCTTGTATGACAAATACTCATGGCATCAGTGTAATACTGAAAATGGTTCAATAGGAATTTATGTGTTTAGGAACCAGCCGGTTGGACTGATCTAGTTGCCTTAAGCAAAAATCATTCTGTACTCGAGCATTATGATCTGAAGAAGAATGTTCATCCCTTAATGGTTGAGAACTTAATATTAACTGTATTTGGATGTAATCTGCATAAGATGTGGGTTAGTGGTGTCTCTTATCTTCAAAAGAAAATAAAACTGTGCTGAAGTACTAGTGGAGTAGCAAGTCATGTTTAATCACGGGCAGTGATGATGGACTTCTATCATGGTGAACTGGTGATAAATTACAGTTTACCAGTGACTGAGGACTTGTGAACTAAGCCCTGGTGTTTTAGTTTGGAAACTGTCTTTAAGCTGGTAGGGACTTGTAATATATTAGTTGTAGAGTTCGATTAGGGTACTTCAAGATTTCGGAATGCTGGAAACCTAATGTTGGGACACTTGACCTTTTAAACCAATACAATTGGTTGGGTTTAAAAGTATATCTTGTTTTTTTACTTACCTTTTTAATACTTTTTTTCTTTGCTGAATCAAGAATTCAGAACGAATTTAGTGTTTACTTTCCTTCACTGCTTTTGTTTTTTCAGAGACTGAGCAAGTAGATCGTGGGTTTGAGCAAATTGTTCTGGAGTTTATCCATCGACAGAGGTTGGTGGTCCACCCACTTCGTTAACATTAGTCCATTTAAAAGCATGTTTGCTGAGCATAATTAGTTGAAAAAGTACACATTGCATGTGCCATGTGATATAATCTTGGAACTGAAGATAACTGGTAATTCAATGACATTGCATGACTCTTGAAGCTTTCAGCTTGTGTTTTTATGCTAGTGTCATGGTTATGAAATCTGGTAGCTGTAGTGATCAATGTTGCTGTTGCAAAAGACTGATTGCATCAGAATTAGATGCTAGATGAGTACTCGATGTTTATACATTGGCATCACGAGATATGCTAGATATAATATTGAATCATTGGTCCTAGTGAGGGTAGTTATCTCTGAGGAAGGCGTCATGTGCATGCATTTTGTTGAATATGAAACGATTGCTGAATGTCTGTATCTTGATGTTTCAATTACTAAAGAAACTGAAAACATAGATACTTGTCACTTCATAGGAAATATGAACCTTGCTTGAGACATGACAATGTTACTCATAATTTAGTGTTGAGAGTATATATTCTGAATTCTTTTGTTTTTATAGGGAGTCTTACTTCCATGATCTGTTCCGCCATGAGAGTATTATAAATGTTGAAAGTGTAGTTCTTTTGCCATCTCAACGGCTTCTCTATATCTTTTGGAGTACTTGGCAGGCCACATTGATGTGCCAAATTCTTAGGAGGTTCCAACTTAAACCAAAAACACACTCATAGTGTTGCTTCTGATTGTGTAACTTTTTTACACCAGAATGTATCTGCATTGACCCAGATGGTGGTTTGGTGGGATGCTAGTGTGTCCACTAGATATCGTCCCTAGGTGTTGTTTCGATGCTTTATGTGCTAAATTCTTTTTGGCCAGACAACATTACACAACAATTTCAGAGCTCATAACCAGGTTGCATACTCTGTCCAAGAACAATTGTGGATCAGGGTTTCTTATTTGTTGACATAATATTTTGAGATTTTGAATCTGCAGTGCCTTGGGTTGGGTTCTTAGTTTTTCTTGTTTTTTCAGGTATTCTGCAGTTAGGTGCCAAAAAATTTCACTGGTGTAATGTGGGATAGAACAAGGAGGTTACATCGTCTGAGTTTGGACGATACTTTTTACAAGTTAAATGTAGAAATTGTTCAGTTGCCTGATTTAAGCTGTGTGCTTTGAACCTGTTGAATTGTCTATTCTATTCTGGGTCTATTTTTATTTCACTGTGCTATAAATGGCTTTTGGTTTGTGGAGTGTATAAATTGTGTGGGTTATCTTCAATAGTTCAGTGCTTAAGAGACTACCCATTAGGATTATAGTTACGCTAGATGGCTGTAGTCTTTCTGGTAATAATAATGTGGTGCAGGGTTATGAGCATATACCTTGTTGATAGTCATATAGCATGGTATTGGATACTTCACTAACAAATAACTGGTGTTTGAACAAGAAGCTGATTTTTTTTCTGGATCACAGAATGTGAAATTTTATGCTTGAATCTATGAGCCTGTTATGGTGCAGGGTCATGAGTAGGCATATCTTGTTATATTCGCCTTGAATGTTGTTTTGCTGCCAGGAATTTTGTAGAAGTTGAGGAAACAGGAATTTTGGGTTCCTGGATATGGAAGTTTTATCTTAGGCTAACCCCTATGGGCTAGATTGAGCTGCTAGATTGGCCAAAAAGTGTTCCAATCAAAAAAAAATGTGGTCTAAAAGTTAACACTACTTCTCTCTCCTAGCAAGTGCTCGCAGTTCAACTAGCAGCGAGATTGAAACGCTGAATCATTCAGCGCTGAAAAAGTGACCTTAGCGCTGAACCGTTCAGCGCTCACAAAAATCACACGGATCACAAAATTTGATCTGACGGTTGAAATTTAAAGCGTTGAACCAAACAGCGTTGGGCAGTGGTCCTAGCTGACGTGGACTGCTAATCTAGCTGCTAGATTAGCACTCCCATAGGACTTAGGAGGTTGCCCTAGCTGACGTGGACTGCTAGATAAACGGCTAGATTAGAAGACCAAATGACTTAGCCTTATGAGCCTATAATGTCTAATTAGCCTCGCATTTTTAGGGGCGACCCCTAAAGAATTAGGGCGACTTTTTTATTCCCAACCCATAGACAAGGTTATGGGATGTCCTAATGGTTCCGAGAATACCTAAATGCTCTTTTATAATCGGATGATAGATAATTGTTTTTAGAACCCGATTATTGGTAATGTAATCGGTAGGTACAAAACGCACAGAGACTACCGATTAATATGAATTTGTGCTAAATACTTATTTGGGGCTACAATTACAATCGGTATCAAAATTAACATCCCTAAACTACCGATTGTTAAAGTCCATAAATTCGCAATTTTTAGAATTTGGCTAAACTGAAATTTGGGGCTACTGTAAAACCGGTAGAAAAAGAAATTGTCTGAACTACCGATTAAGAAAGTCGCGAAATTCGAAATCTCTAGAATTTTGCTTAATTGAAATTTGGGGCAACTCGAAAGAAATTGTCTAAACTACCGATTAAGAAAGTTGCGAAATTCGAAATCTCTAGAATTTTGCTTAATTGAAATTTGGGGCAACTCGAAAAATCGGTAGATAATGAGATGGTGAGTCAACTACCGATTATATCCTTTGACTGATAAAACCAATGAAAACCTAATCTCATTTCATTTCATTTCATTTTGTTTCTTTTCTTTTCAACTCTTCTTCTCCTCCGATTGCAGAGAGGAAAAAATTCTTCCCTCGTTCAACTCCACTTCAATACATCGTTATCGTTAATCGTCGAATCAAATCATCGTCGATTATTCTCTACAAAGATGAAAACAACTAAGGAACCCAAAAGAGCTCGAGTGAAAAACGTATACCGTGGTGACAATCCAAAATTGGACAACACTCACGTAAAAAAGAGATTGTAACTGAAGAACACGAAGAACGCGAAGAACATGAAGAAGATGAAGTCCCTGATGTAGGTGATTCTGATAGCCAAATTCTTAAGCAACTTCAAATGGCCCCGATTAGGTAAGATTCTACCATTTTTTTGTTTCTATTGCTTCAATTCGACGAATCCATGAAATTTTATTTTCGGGTTTTCGGTTATTACCCAGAATCGGTAGTTTAGATTGATTTTTTAGCTCCCGAATATGGTCTTATTTCTCACTGAACCCTAATTTGGCTATAATCGGAAGTTTAGATTTTTTTTGACTTTCGAATAAAGACTCATTTTTCGGTAGATATGGTGCAGATAATTTGCTTCCGATTGTGTAGAGTGAGTATTCGGTAGATATGGTTGTTTATTTGCTTCCAATTAATTATAACTTAAGAAATTTCTGGACTCAAATTGACGCATATTCGGTAGAAAACAATTTTGTATAACTTTCGAATGTTTTAGTTTCGGTAGAAAAGAGTTTCCTTTTGTTTCCGATATTTTTAATTCGGCCCCTATTGTTGAACTCGAACTTCCGATTATTTGTATTCAGAAATTTGTTTTTGGATTAACTTCTGGTTATTTATATTCGTGCGGTAACGTTGTACCCCAACTTCCGATTCTGAATATTCGGGAAATTTTTTTTGGATTAACTTCCGATTGTATATATTGTATACTAGTTTGTTAACATATTCTCACAATTGTCTAGGGATAGGCGAGGTAAGAAATCCCAAGATACAATTGTCTCAGATAGTGCAAGGAGAGAAGGGCGTAAGAGAGTGACAGCTAGCGCAAGGAAAGAAAGGAGTGCTAAAGAAAATTCAAGTGCTCAAGATGGAACTCAACAAGGCACTCAAGAAGGTGTAGAACCAAGTGCTCCACAAGTACAAGAAGGTGTAGAACCAAGTGCTCCACAAGTTCAAGAAGGTATTGAACCAAGTGTTCAACCAGAAGCTAGAGTACAAGAAGAAGGACAACCTAGCGGTACACAAGGAGAAGGAGAAGATGGAAAGAACCAAATCGCTAAGAAAGCAAAACACCTTGTCCCACAACATATGAAGGTGAAGAATATTGCAGATGGTGAAATCCTGGGGCTACCGCTAGATGGAGGAGAATTGTTATTTGGATACAAAGACTCCTTGGCCAAAGAAATCTATGAAACCGAGGTAATAATCGTATCCCTTTTATTAACGTATTGTCTTTTTCTTCGTAGTATGGATTATATGTTTAGGTTATTCTAAATATTTTTAAATTTGTCGTGTGTTTAATAGTATCATTCCGATGCGGTTCGTCTACTCAAACCCACCGCGGCACCAACAAAAATGCTAGATTGGAAATTAGCCGGTGAATGTGAAAGGTTCGAGCAAATTATTGCAAATTCGGGGTTGTCTACTACTGCCGAGAATTCAATGTTGGAACATGACCAAGAGGATATATCCGCATTTGTGGAGAGATTGTATCCTGAGACCGACACCTTCCATATGCCGTTTGGGTAGATGACGATTACCCCAGATGATGTTGTGCAGATTCTTAAACTCGCTGACCATGGCAAGGCTGTGAAGTATGACTACACCAAGAAGTTAGAATGGGATAAACTTTATGCTCTAACTAAGAAGTGTTTTGGTTGGGATGAGGCGACATCAAAAATTGAGTTCGGGAGGTATGCTGCTTACAGAACTAGACAGTTCAACATGAGTAATCTGATTGATATGTTCAGTGACACCTTGAAGAAAGAAAAGGAAGAGGGATTAACTGATGACCAAGTGAACTACGCGGCCACCGCATATCTCCTATGTGTATTGGGATGTGTCATTTTCCCTAATGCCAGTGGCAACTGGGTCGACGCCAACCTTTTACAACTACTGGATCCTCTCGATAAAGTCAGAGAGTACTCTTGGGGCACGGCATGCCATGCGTGGTTGATGGAAGAGCTGAGAAAGGTGTCGAGGATCGGAACTAGCCAAATTGCTTGGAACGTGAATCTACTACAGGTATTTCCTATTAACTCTATTACTTCCATACTTAATTATGTTTTTTTTCCTCCAATTGAAGAATTAATTTTGTAATACTTGGTATCATATGTATATAGACATGGATCTATGACCACTTCCCTATCCTAGAATTGGCATTAGTCAACCCGGCGTGGGTGAAAGGTGATCCTAGAGGAACAAAGTACATCTTCGATGACAACAGTTGATTCATTTGAGGGAGGTTTTGGATTCACTGGAGGCCTCAGACGTATGCTTTGATCCATACAAGGAAGACCGAGCTAGTGGACATATAGCGGGTCGGTCGGAGTTGGCCCTTTATTTTGGACCGTTGTGGCACCCCACGGGATATGTAATGTACAATGCCTCAAGGGTGATGCGACAACACGGTTATGTACAAGGTTTACCAAAGAAGGAAATGAATGGAAATTTCACATTGGATCTGGAACATTGCGAGTCTAGTAAAGATTCTATCACAGTGGCTTACTAGGGTAAGCCATCCGTTAATTTCCATTGGGATAGAAGGATGCATTTCTTGATCAACCATGGGAGACCCGTCAACCGAGGTTTTGAAACGTCTCCAAACTATATGGATTGGTACCGGAATGTTTCTCATCTTCGTGTAATCCATGATCTTAAAGCAAAGAGTACATCGACCGCAACCTCTTATAAGTCTATCCTTAAAGATAAACCTCCGGGTTATGATAGATTTGTGCGTATTGTTGTGTTATTTTCGTTTAATATTACAGATCAATATCTTAGTAATAACCGTTTGATGTTATGTTTTGTATAAAAACATCGGAACAGGTTCAAGGTTTTGTCCAAATGGTGCACTAGTTGCATAAAGTCCGGAGAGCCTGTGCCAATTAATAAGATAAAAGAGCACCAACTGTTAATTGACAACGTTGACAATGAAGAGTATTCGTCTCAGTTTGGGGGAAAAGGCAAGAAAACAACATCAAAGGTGAATAAAAGATCTCGGGCCTCATCGAGCACTCAAGTTGAAGTCCCAGATGATTAAACCAATGCAGCTGAACAGGAAGGTGATAATGATGGTAATCCAATCAGAAGTTATTTTTTAAAATTATCTACCGATTCTGGGATTATTGTGCAATTTTTTGTCAGAGTTTGGTTAAAATCGGCCGTTATTGTATTATTTTGTCTATCGATTCTGGGAAATTTTGTATCTTTTTTTCTCAGAATGTGGTAAAAATCGAAAGTTATTGTATTATTTTGGCTACCGATTCTGGGAAATTTTATATCTTTTTTTGTCAGAGTGTGGTAAAAATCGGAAGTTATTGTATTATTTTGTCTACCGATTCTGGGAAATTTTGTATCCTTTTTTGTCAGAGTGTGGTAAAATTGGAAGTTTGTTTAATATATTTTCTGTCGATTTTGGGAACATCTCAAAAAAAAATAGTCAGCAGATTATGAATCGAAAGTTAATTTTGAAAAGTTAATTAACGATTATAAGATTGATTGGATTGGTTTACAAAAGATTGTACAATCGGTTGATATATTAATAATATGACTACCGATTATAACATACATCTTCACAGTATTTTCAAAAAAACATGTACAAAAAAGGCGGTTCCAATTACATCTTCTAAACATAATGATCAAACTAATCATCATCATCATCTTCGATCAATTCGAGTAACCCATCGGGAAAGTTTTTGTTCATGACGCGATCCCAATCAACCATGTTGGACTCATATTATTTCACCCAATCCTTGCAATGGTTCGTTGGGAAGTAGTCGTGCCACTTACTCAACGGAGGTAACATACAATCTTTCTTTACCCTTAAACCGATAAAATGCATTTCATTCACAAATGTCATAACGATTCTTCTATCTTTAACCGACTCGTCGCAAACCGTTCTTGTGGGTGCAAAAGTCATACTAAGTCCATACTTAGGAGGAACAAAAAATGTACCACGCAATTCAAAACGTCCGCTAGGAGATATCCATATCTAGGCATAGTCATCTAATACTTTGCTCCGATTATGTTGAATCCCTTTCGGCATTTTACACGCGCAACTAATTCTTTGAACTCTCGTTCTTTGTCGTATCTATATCCTCGCCTCATCATCTCCGTATAGAAATCCCTGTCCTTCATTAGTTGTACCACCATCCTATTTCTTAAATATTGGCATTGGGTGACATCTTGAATACCCGCCTCTCTAAAGTGACCCATTTGTTCCGTAGCGACGTGAAACCCACAATTGCCATCCCCATCAACCTCGTCAGTGGACAAAACAAATGGAGCAATGAGTGGAGGGAGTTGTTTCAAATACTCTTCGACAATTGTATACGTGGTTTGATTTGGTCTTCCATGAAGATCCCTAGGGCAACGAAGAGTCCCATACTTCTCTTTTATAGTCACAATTTCCATTGGTTAGGTTCGGTTCGAGGAACCCATTTTCTCAACGACTTCTAAGCTAGTTTGGGTCTCCACAAACACAACTTCATCGACCACCTCGGCTTGACTTACTTGAGAAGGCTCTGTAGAGACCTTTGGTCTCACTTGTCGTGCGGTTGGTCCACTTTGATCTTTTCTTGGACGACCTATTTTCTTATGTTCTGGCTCATCTTGAAATTCGGATTCCGTATGCTCGTGCCTAGAAAGGTCCCTTTTATGAGACAAATGCTCCTTCAACTCTTTTGCTCATTCCGATAGTCCTTGACACTTCGGTGCTCGGCCTACCCGGCCTACCCGGCCCCTTTTGCTTAATAGGTTCATCAACCTCCCTTAAACAAGGGTGAAGGGCTTCCTCCAAATGGTGCATCAATATTTGCTTTTTTGCGCCATTTGATGTAGAGTAACGCTCGGCTATTCGTGCACATATTTCCGACTCCAAGAACGACGAACCATCAACTACCAGGGTGCTTGGAGTGAAATTTAATTGCTTCCAAAATGGATGAATATCATTGATGTCAATCACTTCAACATACCTGCCCAACTTATGACGACATGGGAGTCCAATACCTATCATATCCTTGCAAACACAAACTGTATTCTCGTCATCATAAGCTCTATAAAACTTCAATTGTTCCATCATGTGATTTATTTCCCATCTTGAAACTTTATGAACAATGCCCCTTAGAAGCAATCTTTCTTTATCATGTTCCACATGGAATCTATGTGTACTAAATTCATACAACCTCTAATCTTTATGAAATCACAATTGGTGTATTCATGGATTGCTTCTTGGATAGACACAACTCCATTTTGACTACCGAGCAGTATTTTCTTTAATCGGCCATGAGACCCCTCCGTAATGCTTGTCGCCTGGTTCTTGAAGTTACGATATTCATATGTCCATGCAAACACAAACCTCTCCATATGCGATGCCAACCATTGTGTTTTACAATACTCAACGGGTTTTGGGTAGTTCGTGCCATATTCATCCTCAAATTTCTTCAAGTTATCTTCATAAATTTCCCCGGTCATCGACCAAACGATCTTGTCCCATGCTTTCACGAAAATTTTCCAAACTATTCCATCCTCCTTCCATTTTTCTTCAAATAACCTTTTTTTTTCCTCTCGTTCTTCCACGGTTAATTTACTAATGCGCTCATCCTCTTCCTTCGACCTCTTGGCACCCTTCCTTGGTCTTTTAGCTTGGAAATGATGATGAAAATTGGATTTGAGGTTTCATTGAATGTGCCACGTATATTGCAAGTTTTGGGCCTCCGGAAACACTACCTCTATTGCATTCATTTGATCGTTATCCATTACAATAACCCTTGGAAAATTATCCCCGTTATAAATAGACCTTAATGTCTCCAACATCCAAATGAAACTCACATTGTTCTCATGATCCATTAAACCCCATGCAATTGTAAACATGTTTTTGTCCAAAGTGTGGCAGGCAATGTTCAACAACGGAATGTTATATTCGTTTGTCTTATAGGTAGCATCTGAAAAGATGAGGGTACCCAAATATACCTCAATCTAAAACTTTTCCACCTATAAGTCCTTTCTCCGAAAGTGATTATCTATGGACATAGTCGATACAATACAACTAATCGGTTCACACTTTGCGTGATCGTCTATGGATACGAGATCGAGACAATACGACAACAAGATAACTTGCGTGATTGACTGTGGACACAAGATCGAGACAATACAACAACGAAGTATGTTTACTTGATAATAGGTTCGGACTTAACTAAACACAATAGGATTGCTATCAAGTAAATAGGAATTAACGTTTGCGTATTTTACTTCTAATTATAATATAACAATTATAATTGCGGAAATAGAAAAGTAAAAGACACATCAAGATTATGTTAACGAGGAAACCACAAATGCAGAAAAACCCCGGGACCTAGTCCAGAATTGAATACTCTCAGAATTAAGCTGCTATACAAAATCTAAACCAACTTCGTATAGTTGAGACCAAACAACTAAACCTATAGTTCACCTAGTTTTCTCGGTATCACTGCGCCTCCAACTTGTAATAAGTCACGCACTTGGAACAATTCCTTTGGTTCGTATTCCAAATAGTAAAGGAACAACAAATCTGTTCGGTAACAACTCTTTTCAAACAACGTGATATGAGTTTGACAAAAGGCTCTTCCGTTTATCCCAATAAACTCCTTTGTCAGGTTCTTAGATCAATCTCTTCAACAACTACCAAAGTAATTGTTTTAGACTATGCAATCAATACTTTGAATCACAAAGAATTGTATTGATGCCGATCTACTCAACAAATCAATCAAGGTTATCACAAAGATAAACCGATTATAGTTGGATCCCCAGCCGATCAAGTTTTGTGCACACCAAAGATTATGATCCCAAATAAAAAATATTCTTTGTATTCAAATCTTCTTAGATCTCCAATAAACACATGCACACAAACAACTTGAATCTCTTGTGATCAATCACACACAGAACGGAGTCTGTTAACAATGAATTATCATAAGACGTCTTTAGATCTACAAACAGTTCTAAAGATCCCCGTCTATACTTCGATATAGTTTGAGTGAATCTTTTATCAGAAGAGAAGATTCTCAAGCATAAACAAACTAGGTGCAATCAAAGTTCAACAACCGTTAGCCAATCAAATCAATCGAAAACTAATAATAAACTGCAATTATCTAGTTTCCCATTAACGGTACTCGTAGAGCTTCCCAATCCCAAAGAAGTCTTTTAAAACGAGCGGTCGTAAGAGATTTCGCCTAATTAGGGTACTTTCCTCTCCGAATAGACGGCTCCACCAGTAACAACACAACTAGGTAGTTTTGCTGGCTCTGAGGATTAGTTTGCTTGAAATGCAAACTTCAATATTTATAGACCAAGGAGGTTTGGACACCAAGGAATTTCCAAAACCAAATATTCTCAAAGATATGCAATTAACACAAAATCGGTTTCCATAATTCCTAGAAATGCTCTGTACAAATATTGACCGAAATCTCAGTAGAAAATCTCCAATTAGTAAATGCACATTACCAATTTTTATTTTCTAAAGATATGCATTTAATTGCTGGAAATTAAAAGCATATAAAACTAAAAACCTTAATTAAAAGATTCTCAATTTATTTCGATCCGGGATTCTCCTTTAGCTATTAAGGAATATCTTTGAACAATAAAAGATAAGAGTTACTGCACATGTTCAAAGTACGTCGACACTTTGTAAATCCTTTTTCATATTTACAATCTTGGAACCGATTTGCCACACTTCCAAACAAGTTTAGAATTGGTTCATCCGACTTCCAAGAACTATGCGATTGATTATCCTATCAAATCACCAATCATGGGTTTCACGGTTCTACCAAAACAAGTTTCGGTTCTACCTCCATGTGGGTACTAAGATTAGTCATGCTAGTTACCAAAAGTTGGTTGACTAGGTACTAGGATCGGTTACCACATATTTATGGTATAAATTTGTATTCGGTTGCACAAGTCATAGTATCGGTTCCCCAATTACTAAAAACTTGTTGCACCTCTTACAAGGATCGATTCCCTCTTGTGATCAGTTGCACCTCTTACTAGAATTGGTTCCCAATGTCTAGAGTTGGTCATACCAATTACAATAAATCGATCATACCATCTCAGGTGATTACTTAAGATCAGTTTCACTAATAAAAGTCATACCAATACAAAAGTCAGGCATTGTGAATAGTTTTACCAAGATACATAAACAAGTTATGAGCGGTTATACTAAACACACATATTGGTAATCCAAATATTTGCAATGAATAACAATACCAATAAGCCTAGCGATTTCCCTTTCGATTCACAAAACAAGTTTATGAATGTACTTCCTTTAAACGAATGTAAAACATTGTTTTCTAGGACGAAATATTCACCCATACCCATACATAATCACAATAGCATTCATACGATTATGTCGATGTCTTATATACGAAGTTCAGAAGATAGACGTTATACTTCATATTGTAATTCCTTAATATTATGTCTAACTAGAGTATAATCATTCACAGCTTCGCAGTTATGTTTTTAATATGCACGACTTGAAAGATACGTTAGGAATGAAACAGTTCAAGTCAAATATTACTAACCTCAAGTGGAAGGATGATGTCATCATTTTAGTTCTTTACTTCTTCACATTCTTCAAGTCTCCACGTAATACTTGTAAGTCTCATATCCTAGTAACTTTCTATCTAACCTATATGGAGTTGACTCTAGTAAATAATCAAGCGACTCTTTAAATGAGTTTTGATTCACTAAAATATGAAAACCAAACTTGACATACCAACGCTTGGTGTGTTAAACCGAGCTATGCTCTAACAGCATCTATCAATAAAATTTGATGAAAGCATTGAGCCAATTGGATCATTTCGGGATGTGCCAAGAAAATACGTACCACTTTACCATCCTTTTCTTACGTTCTCAACGTGTAGTCGTGCAACTCCGCTAACCACTCCGATTGTTGCATGACCGTTTTACCATCCCATTCCGTCCTTTTGATCATAGCTAGGGCTGACTTAATTGTAGACAAAGAAGACAAGTTGTTGGGGTCGTCCGCCTTTATTTTACTTAAGATCGTGCTCTCTTTACAAATCCGCATAGACCTCACCGTCTCAATTTCATTTGGTTTCTAACTTTCCAACCATTACATGTCCAATAAGAGTATCCGGATCATCGTGGTTATGACAACCATTAGCAACTTTAAACATTTTCCACTCTTTACTTTCTCTACCGTCGGGATTATAAAAGACAACCTTAAATGGACATCCAATCTTCTTTGTATAGGTTTGGTATTCCCTCCTCTCCGACTTCCTTACGTACTTATGATTCATTCCCTCGTGACTCTTTTTCTCCCCACCTCGCTCACATATCATTTATAACCGAATATCCTTCATGCAACGGTACTGAACTACCATGCACATCTTCTCTTTTGCCTTGTTAATAAGCCATTCCTTTGACTCTGTCTTACTTCCAAATGAATAAATGCACATATAACAAAACAAACCTCATAAGCATAAGTATTTAACATACATTATTTGAAGGAAAAAAAAAGAGTAGTCATGAGTATACCAAATCGTTTGCATGCGTTCATGCTGCTGTTGTCTAGACCAACCTTTTTGGTTACCATCACCAGATATTTGGTGACTTCACCCGCTTCTCTGAATGGCTCAATACCTGGTTCCAACCACGTCATCAGAACAAGGATTGGATTCCCATCTATGCTACCATCTGCTGATTCATCTGGAAAGCTAGATACGAGTTTTTCTTTCAAAAATTCAAACAGTCGACATGCTTCTACTACTAACAAAATAAAACATCACCTATGCTCCTTCAATAAAGTCATGCATAACCAAAGCCACATCCTTAATGATCTCTACTATCATAGGAATGAACATGAGAATGTGGAAAGAGTTATTAACACTCATAGACAAAAATTTGGAGTAACTATAAGCATCAGCTCTAGGGCTGTCAATAATAGTCCGAAATCCGAAATCCGTTTCCGAGAATTCATGATCCTATAGGATTTTATCCGTTATATCGGATATCGGATGTCGGATCGGATTTCTTATCGGATTTTTTCCCATTAACGTAACGGAATCGGACTAGACCCCATCCGATTGTTAAGTTCCGACATACGATAACACATATGAATGTATTAGTAATTTCCTACCTCTAGGATAAAGATGTTGACTATCGGAAATTGTATTCTTAGAAATTATCATACATTATCGGAATTTATCGGAATTTCTAACCGGATTAGTAATTTTTAATCCCTTTTACCCAATTTTTTCATATTTTTAGGAATTATCGGAAGTTATCGGAATTTATCGGATTTCCGATAAGTTAACCTATCGGAATCGGATTTGAATTTTAAAATTCCGTCGGATGTTATCGGATTTCGGAATTCCGATAACTACTAACCTATCGGAATCGGATTTCCTAAAATCCTTCGGATTTTCATCCGTTGCCAGCCCTAATCAGCTCCATGTTACCTCCTAACATGGAAGGTCATGCTAGTTCTTAAAATTATACTAACTATGTCTTAATTTCAATGTCTTAATTATGCAGGAAAATGCGTGGGAGCCAGAAACATCAAAGACCGTGACATTAGAATCAGTAAGGGGCGACCATTGGATAAGGGGTAACCTTTCCCCTTCACGTTCAAATTCTGAATTTGGGCGGGAAACCAAAAACGTGAAGGTTTTTTTCTGGCAGTTTTGGTGGTAGTGATTTGGAGGAGTTTAAGGTCGATTAAACCTCTTATTTTCATAGGGTAGACTCCTTATGGGTTTAGGAATTTAACATGGGTGTTGAAATCGATTAAACTGGGCTCAATCGACGGGTTTTGATCTCAACAGCAAAATATGGAAAGTCACGTGTGTGACCGATTTTAGGAAATTTTAGAGAGATTAAAGGCAAGATTTTCTTCCCAAAGCTTAATATCTTTCTAAGGAAGAGTTTAGAATCAAAAGGAAAGCCCAGATATGCGTGGAAATTCTAAAACAAGAAATTTCCGCAACTTTTCCGTGAAGAGAAAGAAAGAGATTTCGAAAGATTTTGGAGAGATTTAATCGCTCTTTTTGATATAAATAGATTGGTTGGGTCATATAGAAGGGGTGTCGAGAGTTTGGGGGGCTGAGAAGGGCTAAAGAGTGAGAAATCAAGACGAACAGAAAGCTACCTGCTGCTGTTTTCTGCTGGTGCGGAGCTGAAGAACACGAAGAACATAAGACGCACACTGAACAGTCGCGAAGAATACGAAGAACTTCGACCCACAACGAACCGTCTCATAAGCAGTCTTATATTCAACTACAGAAAGCTGTTATCGTTTTTGACTGTCTTTGCTTAATACTTTCAGCGACCATTACCTTCCTTACAACAAGCTTTCTGTAACTATAGCTTGTCCTTTCTAATAAAAACACCTTATTTGATCAATGAAATCAACTTTTGAGCATATTTCTAATATGAGGAGCTAAACCCCTTAGCCGAGGCGACGGAGGGAAGCCCTATTTCACGCATGTGGTAATTCTAATAATTCTTTTATGACTATTTGCATTGATTTTTAATTAATTTATGATTTTTATTGAATGGGTGTGATATTGTTTGATGATGTATGCTTGGTCAATGTATTTTTGATACATCATGCTTTTGATTTACAGTCATTGCTTTTCAAAAATCTACTTTTGGCAAAGAATAAGAGTCCATATTTTTTAATATTTGAGCTATAATTGATTGTAATTATTATTTGAATCACATGAATGAAATTTGGTGGAATCCTGAGTCCCAGTAACTCTCGCACCTTTGTAATATTTTTGTATATATTTTTATTAAATTTAAAAACTAGAATCTTCACAAGTCCGAGTGAACGACAACCTTACTTACCACTTTAAAATTACATCAATTTTTGGCGCCGCTGTCGGGGACTTGTTTTTACGGTTTTTAGATTTATTTTTATTATTTTTGTTCTTCTTTACACGTTTGGTACTTTTTTTGATTCTTTTCATATTTGGAGAGGAGCTAAAAGGAAGGAAAAAGTGTTATAAGAGGAAAGCATCGCCAAAGAAGGAAAGAAAAGAGGAGTCAGAAGGAGTGAAGAAGAAGATTTTTGTATATAGTTATTTATTTATTTATTTTAGATTTTTTTTTTAGAAATTGTAAATAGGGTTTTATTTTTATTCTTGTAATTTTTTATTTTTTATTTTTGGACTTTTTTATTTTTTTGGACATTGGACTTTTATTATTTTTAAAAACCCTAAGGAAGGGTTAAAATTAAATAAAAACTGTTTGCAGGGAAGGACGACGATTACGATATCGTCTCGGCCCCTCGGGTTCGCACATTGACACAGGAGTCAGTGGCCCGAGTCGACTTCAGCGGTTCTTCGCCCGTCTAGTACGGGAGGTACACTTTTAAACACCCGCGAATCCCCTGTCAGCGGGTTTACTGTCTCCTTAAGGTGCATATATGCTGAGGAATTGAATACGAACATTTATTTTCCTAGTAAAGGGCAAGGCCTGGACATATAAGATAAGAGTTCGGATTTCATCACCGTTTTCTTCTTGCCCGCTTTAGGAAAACGATACCAAACGCGATCCCAATCCTAAAAATTTGATTAGAACGAGACTGATAAGGTAACGAGCTTGTAGGAAAGTTGTTTGAAATGACTGTATTGGGTATCTTGTTAGCCCAACTCGAAGTTCAGGAAGATTACTGTAAGTCGATTAGAGTCGCCTTGTAACCCAGGGAAGCGTTGCCAAAGAGGTGGGGGTATCAAAGCTCCTGTGAGCTTCCCCTACTTCTCTTCGACTTACTTTATTCGGATTGTTCTAGAGAGGTTTGCTAAAACTATACCTAGTTGCCTGTTGGAAGGATAGAAGCTGGTCTAGAAACAATCTAAGGGAGCCATCATGCTTGTTGTTTGCTAGATTTTATAGGTTAATTTGGTCGAGTCAGCCTTGTTTGTGATTGTGTAGAATTCCCTTGCAATTAAGAATGTCGAACTGGTATGATAGAAGCCAATACAATGAGTATCGACCTGAATTTGAATATGGACATCATCATTTTTATGACTATGGTGGGAATAGTAGTTGGGAACGCCAACTTTTTCAAGGTTATGGTTCATACCATGGTGAGCCCAATTACTATCCACACACACACCGGTCATACGAGCAAGAAAATAAGGATTATTATAGTGCTAGTACCTCGTCTTTGGACATTACAATCAAACTGTTGAAAACTAGTCCTTATTATGATCCCTCTGTTCCTATTTATGATCATTCCGTATCTTTAGAAGAGTCTCTTAAGCAGTTAACTGAGCAAACAAATAGGTTTATGTCGGAAATGAATAGACAAACTGCACCATTGAGTGAATTCTCTATAGAGGAATCCCTCAAGCAAATGGCTGAGACGAACGAAAGACTTGCTCGAAATAATCTTAATTTCCAATACAGTGTTTCCAATAATACCCTTGAAAATAATGATAGTTATTTGCATAATCAAGATGACGAGGTTAAAATCGGTAACACTACATGTTTAGATGAGGTTCAACCATTTTCATGTTATTACAATTATGATTATGATGAGGATAGTGTTGATGAAGAATCTGAAATATGTAGGCATAGTGATCAGGAATTTGTTACTCCAATTGAGCTTTATAATGATAATGTTATTTCTAGTTCAAATCCAAATAATTTTAATAATTATTCACCTATTCAAAAGGACGAGGATTTGTCTAGAGATATCCCCGTTTTAGACGATGTAGTATTTCCTTTTGATTACGAAGCCAATAGTGGTTTAGAGGAATGGGTTTATTCTGAAAATGCTGTTTTAGAGTCTAGCGACTTAGAAACAATAGTCTTAGACAAAGAAGATGAACTCGTAGAGCTTTTAAATTTGAGTGAGGATACATCACCTGAGTATAACCTAGAAGAAGCAATTGACTATTTTCAGGATTCTGATGATCTAGAAATTAGGGAAATTATAGTTAGTCTATCCAGAGACACCCAAAACTCTAAGTTTGGGGGTGATTATCATTCTCCATGTGCCTTATCTTTAGCTCTTACAAATATCCCTCACTTAGGACTTGATATTTGTGCCTCGACAAATTTACAAGGTTACCTTCATACTCGTTTTCCCGAACCTAATGATGTCCAGAAAGAAGATAAGAAGTTAGAAACCCATCCTCTGGTTGATGTTGTTTTCCCAGGCTATGATACCCAGATTGACTTTGTTTTCCCACTAAATAGTTTTCTTCCAACTGTGGGAACGTTTATATTCCAAATGTGTCGAATATTAAGTTGTGAGACTAAACCTAAATGCTTTAGGAAATTAAAATCGACACATTTGCTTAAGAATTACCACTATTCTCCTTGTGGTCAATTATGTAAGTCAAACCTGATTGACTTGGAGGATCCTCAATTATTTAGGTTATTATTATGTGCTTCTAAGTTCTTATTTGAGTTTCTACAGACTCTAGAACCTAATAATTTGGATCTCACTTATGAGGAAATGCATCCAATGAAAATATTTTATTTAGACCCTTTCATAGAACCTGAACCTGAACCACAATAAGATATAGGTATCTTAATCAGGAAACTAGATAAGGGCATGCTATACTTGTTTACTTTCTTGGTTTATTGCAGTTTTCTTTGGTCAACTCAATTTTGTTTTGAAGACCCACAGTTATTCCGACTGTTACTTTATGATTCGAGTGACTAATCCTTTCTTAGTCTGGCTGAAGACTTTAAACTTAGCACTTCTTGGGAGGTAACCCATTTTCATGCAACACGGTAATATCTTTCCTTAACTCTTTTGCTTCAAATGGTAACAGTTTTCTCCTTGTTCATGCTTTTAATTTTATATTTAGAACATTGAGGACAATGTTAGATTTAAGTTTGGGGGTATGGGAGAAACTTTTTAGTTGCGATATATACTCCAGAGCCTAGAAATTTATGCCTATTAAGGATGGCACTAACCAATCTAAGTGGATGGAAGCATTTTGGTTTAAGAGTTTAGGGACCAATCTGATTAGATGAAAACATCTAAAAGAGTCTATTCATAAAAGCACAGAGCTCAGGTGTTAGAAATAACATGATAGTTTCGCCATATCTCGTTGAGTCCTTTTCATTTCTATTTTTCTTTTCTTTTCTTTTAAAAAATATGTTTCTCTAAGTGATTAGGTGGGGCTCACGATTCAAGTTGTTACCAATGCTAGGGTGAAATAGAGTGATTGAGATACATAAAAAAAAAAAAAAAAAAAAAAGACCAGACCAATTA